>CM046841.1:40812210-40849710 GCA_025618425.1 Heliocidaris tuberculata
TCTTCATTGATGCTGTACGGATACCGGAAATGGGGGTGATGGTGAACCAGTGCATTCGTCTATTGAGAAGGACAGTCTGACAATCGGTGATTAAAATTGGTGTAGTGTCAAACCAGATAAAAAGATCAAAGTCAGAGAGACAGACACAGAGAGAGATAGAGAGGGGGAGGGGAGAAAGAGGGAAAGAAAGAGAGAGAGGGGGTAGAAATGGGAAAAAGAAAAAAAAAATGCTCTCTCTCTCTCTCTCTCTCTCTCTCTTCATCTCATTCTCCCTGCTCCTTTTCTTTAATTTATCTATATTAACTATTTCATCACTGTCCATTAAGGCCATTATAATCATTATAGTATAAATTCATGTAATGTATCAAATTGTGTTCCCTCGCATCATCACTTTCGTCTCCTTAGAGTCAGAAGGGATTTAACTCTATACTTTTACACAGTGTTAACGCCGTTCTGGCTCTCATTACACATGTTATATAATAGTATGAATACTTACCGGGTAATACCCTCCGCCAGAGGAACTTGCACCTCCCTAGATCTATATATTAAAATGCAAAACACCACCCCAGTTTAACACCTGACTTCCACTGATTCGAAACGCAAATGAATGAATATAGGACGACCTCCGCAATGAGTTGAGTGAGGTGAAAATGTCGATTATACTGGCAACGTTATATCATGTATATTGCATGTCATTAAGCATGCATACCATATGGTATGACAGCCTGTCATCAGATTATAATAGTAGTGAGCTTGGGGCATATTGCAAATATGACAACATGATGCATTTTACTTTGCATACATAGGCGTATATTGTATTTCTAAAAAAAAATGATTTCTCTCATGGCGCCTCTGTGGCAACTGATACCTCAGTCACCTTGTTGTATCGACGCCAAACTGACTCCAACTTGATCGACTCGTAGCCATTGGGGGAATGTAATTTCTTTGTTCGATCTCGATCGATCGTGCCAATGTGACTGGGGTATGAAATCGGAGTACATAATACGAGCTCCCCAATAGATCACCACGCCCCTGTCTCAGTAAAGCTTGACCTTGTTATTGGGCTTCTTCCAAAAGATTGAAAGATTTACTTGTTTCTCCGTCCTGCTCCTGCGTGTCCAACCATGTGTGGGACTACGGCAAGAAATGATGGCAGACCAGGGCCCTCATCCAAAGAAAAAACTGCCCTTAAAACGGTCGAAATACAGTTTACAATCAAGTATTAGGTCCAATGATATATTCCAAGAAGCTTACTCGTACGATGATATTCATAAGTTCCGCCAATATATTTGCAAATGCGATCAAAAGAACTGGTGAAAATTTTAGAGTTGAAAAGACGACAAGACGGCCTATTGAATCTTTGTATTCAACTCTTTTTAGAGGTTCAAAATCCAACCCTAATCCCTGTGGATGGGTGATTCTCAAATAATCTTTAGATAACACGAGATCTCCTCCAGCCCCCGCCGAAGAGAAGGGGCGATGTAAAAATTGTCAGATGTATGATCACGCCTTTCAACGGGAGGTAATATCTCGATTTATAGATAAAAGTTGAGTCCTGGGGAGCGTTTCATCAAGCGTTTTGTCAGTGATTTTTACCGACAACTGTTATAAGCTACTGAAATCCTTGCATCTGATTGACTGAGAGCAAATTTGTCAGTAAAAATCACTGACAAAACGCTTGATGAAACGCTCCCCTGGTCATGCAATTACATTGCGAAAAATAAACTGTCTCAAAGCAATCATGGCGATTGGGAAAGGTTGGTCATGTCTAAATAAGAATTTGGGTATACTGTCAGGTTTTAGAATCATCAAAACGATAAGAAATTGACCAAATCTCGTTGAAAAGCACAAGCACTGCACAAAGAAATGGGTATATGGGACTGCATACATGTGGCATGAATGTTCGGCCCGAACATTTCAGCTTTTTCTTGTCATATTTTGAATA
Organism: Heliocidaris tuberculata; assembly: GCA_025618425.1. Taxonomy (NCBI): domain Eukaryota; kingdom Metazoa; phylum Echinodermata; class Echinoidea; order Camarodonta; family Echinometridae; genus Heliocidaris; species Heliocidaris tuberculata. The sequence goes on from CM046841.1 coordinate 40,814,156, forward strand.
TTTGGGCAATTGAGAAGCAATCCCTTTCATAGGACATTTCTAACTATGATGTTCTTCCAAACTGACATCATAAAAATGAGAAAGCTCAAAAATCATTCTTCAAACTTTCCCAAAACTAAACGTCCTCTTTAAGCTTTTTATGATGATACGATTTCTCTCTCAAATAATATCTGCATAGCATGAAGACATATCAATACGTATGTACACTGTTTGATGGTATAGTAATATTCTGCATGTCATCTGAAAATGAATTGCGCGCATAGCGGGTATAACCTTTCCCAATGATAAAACGCGGTTGTTTTTTTTTAATGTGATGTACGAGTTTGTCGTTGTCATAATTCTACTGGTACAATCACCTGATAAAGTTTTTGAAAATTTGCATTGCCGCGCAATATGGTTCATGTTTCAAGATCGCGTCTCCTGTTTCACAATGATTACCATGTGCTGGGGGAAAAGGGGCGTTTTCAGGGAACCCCCTCCCCCACATTCAAGCCATCTCCGTTTCTTGTTTGACAATATTTCATTTCTTGGGAATTGATCTTCGTAAGTGAGCTAAGAAATTAGCTTAATATCAGTTTCTAGGCAGGTTTCAAATCCATGTCAACAAAGTCGGAGAGTATTATGAATAAGACAAAGAGAGGGGGAGATAGAGAGAGAGAGAGAGAGACAGAAAGATATAAAATAGAGAATGAGAAACTGAAAGAGGGAAGGGGAAGAACTTCTGTCACTGTACAATTTTTAAGTGGGGTGTCCGACCAAATATGGGGACATGAAATTTTGAATGGGGTGACATCCCTCTACCCCCCCCCCCCCCCCCCCCAGGCGATACCCCGCTGGGGAATACGATGAGAGGCCTTGTTATGAAGCATATTACACAGCAGTATATTGATAGAGGGGTCAGAGGTAAAAGAAGAAAAGGGAAAAGAGAGAAAGAGGGAGAGAGTAGGTGAGGCTCGTGCTCCTTGTTTTATCACACTCTCCTTTAACAAGTTGAATATCTATAACATGTTCCATCATTATAATGAGCTATGTATATCATGAGCTGTCTAGTGCATAGAAATTACAGTAATGAACACATCTCAAAGACGTTCATGTATGTAACTAACATGAGGGAATTAAAGGTCATGTAAAGTTTTGGTAAGCCCTCAAAAACTGTTAGTCAGATTTCTTCAATTTTTGTTGATAAATAGCAAGATACTAGCAATACTAAGACACTGTGAAGATTTTGCCTCCTAAAGTTTAATATTAAACAAATAAGAGGCAAAAACTAATTTATGTGCCGGGACAGGCACGTAAAATCCCAACAAAGGCAGCATGTGCTATACACTGTAAACACACGTGTAAAACCAATGATGAGTACCTACACACAGTGCACACACGCTGTCTCTATGCGAAGCCCCAAGATTGCTGTGCGGGGAGCCGTCGGGGTGGAAGGGTCCTAGCATTATGGCAGAGATCAAGCATTCCTTACAGATATTTACACTGAAATTCACCAGAAATCATAGATGGAATACCAAATGACCTCTTACAGACATCTTTTGATACAAGAAGAACAACATGAGACTATATTTAACATGTTGCTTTCCAATTTCCTTTTTGCTACCAATACTGTATATGAGCTTTAAGATCCTGATAAACACCCTAACACACATCCCCCCCCCCCCCTCCCCTATTCCTCCTCGAGCATACATGTGCATTACATTGATCCTTAAATCATATTGGAATACAATATACACGTAACCGGCTTTTCCATTATCAATACAACGTGTAGAAAATTCATGAACATGATGAATGTAAGTGGGCCGACATCGGTTTCCCGTTGTCAAAGGTATCGTTTAAGGTGTGAATTACTCTTCTCGTTTGTACATGTTGTATGGCAAATGTCATTGAAACTGAAAGTATATGAACAGAAGTACAAGTCTTCCGCCATAAAAGACCAAATTCCTCTGAAAATATCAACATGAAGTGATCACTGAAGTAAAAACGGTTAGGGGAATATGAAAACATAGTTACACCCATGACGACATGAACTATGAATTCCTATTAACATTAAAGGTGAATGAAACCCTGGGGGGAAATCGGTTTTAATGAAAAGAGAGGATAGAGAGAAGCAATTTAAAACAAGTTCCATCAAAATCGGCTACGAAATGAGAAAGTTATGAAAGTTTGAAAAGTCTCAATTTACTTTCTATGGCGATCCTCAAATTGGCAATGTTGCTCCAAAGTGAGAGTGAGAGCAGGACAACTCTCAATATGTTTTGTACACAAAATTTTATATTTTTCCCATTATCTTTCAAGGTGCAGCTTGTCTCCTTCTTAGCTCAAGATATATCAAGGGAAAATGTATTTGACACAACATATGTTGAGTTCACAAAAAGACAAGCAGCATCTTTAGAGATAATGGAGAAAATATGAAATTTTGTGTACAAAACATATGGAGAGTTGTCCTACTCTCACTGTCACTTTGAAGCAACATTGCCAATTTGAGGATCGCCATAGAAAGTAAATTGAGACTTTTCAAACTTTCATAACTTTCTCATTTTGTAACCGATTTTGATGAAACTTTTTTTTAAATTGCTTCTCTTTATCCCCTCTTTTCATTAAAACTGATTTTTTCCCCAGGGTTTCATTCTCCTTTAAATAACTCAGGTAACGTCAACGAGTGATTTGATCTTGAGTATTAAAAAATCATCTTTTGGCGATGAACGGAATGATTACCCAGCTGTTGTGATGGTTTATTTCGTCGAATTCAATTCTGACTTTTATCATTCTATTAATATCATTACTTGTTTCTGTATGGGTCCAGTACCCGCATTTGAAATTATATCTCAATGCCATGCTGCATGAGTGCAACATTTTTAGATTCAACGATTTAGATGGTTTATCTGAAATATCGGTTGTAGAGGAAAGTTTCAGTTCCTGGATTCAAGCAGTCTGATATGAATGTATACGACCTTTACAATTCATTCATTTTCAGTTACTTGGCATTACAATAATCATTTTCGCTATCTCGTAATTTAGACGGATAATGTTAATGGGTGTGTTTGTTATTACAACCACACATCAGGTTACTTCTGGTTATTGGTATTCAGACTAAGAGCTACAGTACATAATTGCAATGCACCATTAATCAGTGTTAATAGTTCCACGGCGGTCATAACATCAGTTACAACAGAAGCCTATAATTATGAAATAATAACTGCTATTACACGCCGTTGAATTATTGACAATATTCCGCAATACCAGGTGTTATTTGTAATAATTATGCAGGGTTTTTCATCACAGCATCGTTTATTCAACTGTCAGATATTTGACTCAAGTTACCACCTTCAATAACGGTTAGGCTGATAATAATTGCTTATCATATAAAATTAACATAACACGATGTTTACGAAATCTTGACTAGAAATGTGATGCTTCAAGGTATGTAGTAATAATGATAATGATAATAATAATAATAATAATAATAATAATAATAATAATAATAATAATAATAATAATAATAATAATAATAATAATAATAATAATAATAATAATAATAATAATAATAATAATAATTCGATTCAATTTCACTTTGAAGACTTTTATTTCCAACTTTGCAATATAAGAATACAAAGTAATAAATGAACGTTAATAATAATAAAAATGATAAATAATAACAATAATGATAACGATAATAATAATAATCATTATAATAATAATAATAATAATAATAATAATAATAATAATAATAATAATAATAATAATAATAATAATAATAATAATAATAATAATAATAATAATAATAATAATAATAATAATAATAATAATAATCATTATAATAATAATAATAATAATAATAATAATAATAATACATTTATATTACATTATCTACATTTATATTTCCCACGTATCCATCCCAGGGGAAGCTCAAGGCCCAAACAAAGTGACATCATCCCTGGCAGTGTCGCCACGGGAGGGATGGGGGGGGGGGGGGGGACGTTACCACCTACATTCAAAATTTCAAGTCGCTATCTCTTTCGCTTTCTCCTGGCTTTAGCCCAGCTGCCCTAAGGAGCTGAAAGCATTAAAGGAATAAATTCCTACCATGTACCCATTTACTACACATGGGTGGAGAGTGGCAAATGTAGATCAATGTCTTGCTGAAGGATATTTGTGCCTATGCGGGACTCGAAGAGTATACTGTGTAATCCACAGTCCGGTGACGTATCCACAAGACCACTCATAATTATTCATGAAATAGGCCATTTGCTTAATAATGTATTCAAATTTATACGAGTTTACCAAGTGACAAACTATTATCCATTCACCTGCAAATAGCTATTGAATTTCAATAGTCAGAATGCAAGCTCCATATATTAGGCGTTGTTAGGTCGGACAAACATTTTTGCTTACCGGGCCTGGCAACGCAACTTTAAAATTGCAAATTGCATTCTGGCTGTTGAAATAATACTTGTATTGCATTCTGTTATTGAAATACAATACTTGTAACAGGTGAATGTAATAGTTGTTGCTAGGTGTTTGACAAAGATGTATTCATTAAAATTAGTAGCATTATGCGAAAATGGACTATTGCACAGAACCTTCTTCTTCTTCTTCTTCTTCTTCTTCTTCTTCTTTTTCTTTCTTTTTCTTCTTCTTCTTCTTCTTCTTCTTCTTCTTCTTCTTCTTCTTCTTCTTCTTCTTCTTCTTCTTCTTCTTCTTCTTCTTCTTCTTCTTCTTCTTCTTCTTCTTCTTCTTCTTCTTCTTCTTCTTCTTCTTCTTCTTCTTCCTCTTCTTCTTCTTTTTGCTAAGTTCTGAAATAGAGGGTCCTATCCGGGTCTCAACCTGTGGTGGATACGCCATCGTCGGAATATAGACTTTCTTATTTACTTTCTTTTCTATCATGCCTACATGGCAGAAAAGTTTGCTTCACATTCGATTCCAAGGTTTTCCAGGGTGTTCATATTTTGTTACCGAAGATTATAAAGATAACATGTGTTTATAATTGTTTTTACGGAAAATTATGGCTCTTTATTATTGCGTGAACATGAATGCAAACAAAGCAACCCTGAATGTTTTCACAAGGACCGAGTATAAAATGAAACCATTTCTTTTGGCAGATCCGTTTGAAGCCACTATATATCACGTATAGAGGCATCCTATTATTTTAACTTATCAGGATTTGGCCACGGCGAATCTAATTTGACTTCCTCACACATCTCTCGATTGCCACTCTCAAACAACAAATTTTTCCCGCCCATTTTCTTGAGAATTCCCCGAGTGGAAGGCGATCATTTGCCTGCTTTTCCGGCCAGAAAGCACCTCCGGTATAGCCTGAATTTCAGACCTACCATCACTATCCTTTCGACTCTAATTGGTAGGCCTACCGTTAAAATGATAGGTCTATTAGAATAAGCATTTTCCAAACCTGCCAGTTGAAGTTCTATACGAATTCCTCGTGTTGTCAATCAGGCATTGATAGGTGCACCATTTCCGTTTAAACGTAACTTAGTGAAGTCAAACTCACGTGGATTTTTTGACCAATCAGGATCGTTTGCTTTGGACGAACCTATGAAACTCTTCATGTATAAGGTTGAAACTTGAATTATTTTGATTCTGCGCATTGTTTATATTCTTTGTTCAGTCTGGTAGATTAATGAAGATTTATTACGACATGCACTTTTTAAAAGGAGAACACCGGATATTATTTTGCAACTTGTAAAGAGACTAACTTTGAAAAAAAAAATAGTAAAAAGTAAAAAGGCCTCAGTGGGCAAGGTCGTGAATGGTCAGGTCAAAAGTACATTGTGCACTGGTAATGATCATTTCTCCCGACCACATTCGTGATGTACAAAGTCCGGTTGAGGGTAAGGTGGTATATAGAATTGGCAACCACTCTGACACTGACTTTTCAGTCAATTTCTGGCAGATGTTTCCTCCAGCTTCTATATCATGTACATTTGATTTTTTTAATTTTAAAATTAGAGGTCTAGATATTAGATTTTACTGCAGATTAATGGCATTGTCTACATTAAAAATCATGCTGTACAACGTGATCTAAATATGCATTGCAAATACATAGAAAGGAAATATTGGTTCCCAAACTTTTTCTAGCCAGCCTGGTCCGACTTTCTTTGAGTATTAGCAGCTTGATCTAAGCCACTAAGAAATATGTTTCAGTTAGACACAACTATGACAATACAACTACTTTACATTTTTACATTACGTACCAATTAATCAGCAATGAATGTCAAGTGTTTTCACAAAATGTCATCTTCTGTCAAAATTATTTATTGTTTCTGTTCCAAATATATATGACAAACTCAGTCTTTTCTTTCAGTTTCAGCTTTCGCATAATTCGATGAGAATATATAAGAATACGCATGGAGTTTGATACATTCGTTGTTGATAGCCTACGTCAGCTTAGCTATTACAAGGCTTCAGGAAAACTCTGATAACACTTAGCGTGCAGTGCTATGTCTCTTATATATGTAAAATTATACCGACATTGTGAATAGCCGGTCAAGAGGGTTAAAAGGCCAGAAAGACGCAACTGAAAATGTCAGTAACAGGTAGCGAAGTACACATAAAACTGACAAACGATTTTCCCGCCTTTTCTTTCGAATTTGGTCCCAGCTTTGCCCCGGTGGAAACGGGTCGTTTCCATCCTTCCTGCCGCTGCTGTAGCCCATCTCCGGTTGGTGTCTTTCAAATCTAATCATGACCATCTCAAATTCCCGCTTTACAAAATTTGTGAAAATAAACCAATGGTTGTAATTGTGTAAACAACTTTTCCAGTATCCTTTTCTCTCACGCCTTTTGATAACTGATTGAGTTATAAGTATATGTTCTTCGTCCCTCTATGTTCTAAATGTAATTCGTTGATTTATTCGTTCATTTATTTTGTCAGTCAGTCAATCGGTGATTCAGTTGCTGTTTATGCATTCATTTGTTCGTTCTTTGATTAATTTTATGCAACAATTTACCGGAAAGGTATCACTATAGCTATTATGTTCTTTGACAATATAGTTTCATACATAAAACTGCTTACTGGTTGCCGTGAAGATGATTAATATTTTGGTTTCGATATTTTCGAGGGAAATAGTTGATCTATTTGAAGAAAAAAAAATAATTTCAACAATTACTCATTAAATAGTTCGTTGTTGTTGTTGGGTTGGGTCTTTTTCCCATTTATTATGCATATATATTTGTGAATGTGTTGATTCACTGCAAATATTTCCTCTAAACCTTCTTTTTTAATTACTCGTTTTCGGAATCATTTGTCAATAATTTATGACGTAACAGATTTATTGATTCATTTAAAAATAACTTGATGGATGGTTGATTAGTTACCATATGAAGTGAAAGTCATGCTCGTTGCCTGATTTAAACGTCTCATTTTTTTTTCAAATAACAATTGTTTATTTGATTTCCTCTTTCGCAGTGCCATTTATCTTCATTCACTAATTTTAAGGACACAGCCGCTACAATCCAGCATGCAAGATGAGAATATACTTAGGCAGAAATGTGATTTCAATGTATTCTTTATCCTGCACGTAATCTTTAAAATAATGCTGGCCTTAATTTTAACAAAGAGTAAAACAGTACACTATCATACGTTTACCTCCGGATACAATTTGCGTCAGAAACCCAGAACAAAAGACTCGTTGCCCCTAACCAGAACAGAGAAGAGACAAGCAAATTATCCACAAAGCCTTGTCAGAATTATGACACCGATTATGTTCTTCTCCCGGGACTGTTATTTTTTGCTCTTGTCAGAGAAAGATTTTATAAAAATTGCGGAAGTCTCGTAAATTTCGTCCACTCTGTATGTTACCGCCTTGATTCGGGCGTGTTGGATATCGTCTAATTTGCAGAGTTCCGTTCAGATGCCATTTGTCATTTGTAACAGTCACTAACTTGATTTAAATTATCCCTCTTTGCCCTTTTTTTCTCTCCTTTCTCTGTGAAACAAAATGTGGCCCAGCTTGACTCGGTGTCGAAGCTCGGGAGGGCGTAACCAACGTTCGTGGGTTAATTTCCTCGGCTTGTTGTTTGTTACGTTAAGTTGTTTGTCCATTCTTCTGTCGGTCATTTCCATGCAATTCCTTCTCCTTCTCTCTCTCTCTCTCTCTCTCTCTCTCTCTCTGTTTTTTTTTTCTCCATTTTCTTAGATAATTATGATTACCGCGTTTTTCCAATGTTCAACCATTTTTCGACGGCGTACAAAACAAAACAACAAAATGTATCGAAGTGAGAATACGAATTCGCTTCTTTATCATAATTTCCTCAAATAATTTCACTGTCAATATTATAGTACTGTGTTGATGCGTCTTTAAGACTAAGACTATGAACAGTATAAATATACTGATGATAGTTTAGAGCAGAATAAACACAGTTCTTACTGTTGAAATTCCTTCAGGCCTTCTTTTTATTTTTCTATCATCTTTTTTTTTTTTTCTTCTTCTTTTTTTTTTTTTGGGGGGGGGGTCTGTCTTTTTTAAGATGGAGAAAACAAGAGATGAATTTTTTTTTTTAATGGTATACCTATCTGGCTTTGTATCAAATCTTTAGAAATTAATGAATACCAAATTATCCCCATGCAGAAGACAACCAGCAGCATTCGTATTTTCTCATTAGTATGTGACTCCGTTTTCCATTATTGCATGGCCTTCAATTTGAATATCTGTTATTTACACTACCACCAGATTTACAAACTGTACATTAAACAAAATTGTGAGATATTTTATAATTTGATTCCCTTTTTCATTTATCAATTTGATAAACGACAGTGAAAAATAATATTATCAAGCTTCACATTATTTGTTTTCATCCATGTTGAACTTCGGGAAGAATCACAATCATTTTCTGTCGACAGAAAATAGATTTGGGCAGTATTTAATGCCATACGGCACTAATGGTTAAAGATATTTGCGTTTTCACTTACTTATTAATGGTTTCTAGTCCTATGGACTTTCGTACAATACAAGAATCAACCTGGGTGGAAAAGCGATTTGGGTTTTTTTTTCTTCTTTTTTTCAGTGGCGTCTGATTTTCTGACATTATAAAGTTAGTCTGAAATTGCGGTTACCCATGTTACCCATAACCTCAATGCCACTGGTCCCAAATCCGCTTCTTAAAGGAAACAGAATAATATCATTTACCATGTCGGAAGGGGAAAATTGATTTCTAATAACTCCTAACCAAAACATTTAAACTCTCAGTCGTAATTCGGACGGAAATCGATATTTTCTGATTATGCGAGATAAGAATCTGAGCATATTAATGGAGCCTTGATTTCTTTTGCGTCCCGTTCATATCTTTTCGCCGCTCCTTGCTGGATGGGAAGATAGCGTGGAGTTTGGAGGGGGTGGCGGCGCTCGGTTCGGGATCAGCGGAGGGTAATGAGACCACCTTGCGTCTTATACTTGACTATCTTTTTGTAAAGCTTCTGGTTTGATGGTTAGAAGACACCCCCATCAGACGTCTTGGAAGGAAAGCCCGGTGCCACTAGAAATGTCTTCAACAGGTGCTTTCTCCGCCTGGTTTGCCGCTATTCAAGATCCATATGTGGGAGGGATGCTAGGTCTAGAAGGGTTGGGTACTAGGGCAGACCACTCGCCCCTCTCTGTATATCAGTAATAGACATTTCATTTCAATTTTCATAAATTTTATAACTCTCATTTATGGAAGAGCTTTTAATTAATACAATGCTGATGGACTCGGTGAAACTGATTTTATTTTAAGTATTTCTCCTCTAAGATGTTCTTTGAAGGTTTCTGTGGTGAGAGGATAAATTTACAGGTTTGCGGTAGCACCATCTAAGAGTTAGTCCTTAAAAGGACTGTTTGTATCTTTCTTGAAAAGACTTAGTTCTTAAAAGAACTGAAATTCAAATGAAAATCTTTCGGATTAGTTCTGAAAAGAACTCTCGTTTGGAGGAAGAGTTAACTCGACGTTTCGATCAGTATGCTCTGATCGTCATCAGGAGTCCTTTGCCAAATTAATCGATCTCCTCTTCTCCTACTATATAATATTTATTTTTATTTTTATACCTTTTTTACCATTACCTTTCAATACTCTCCGTGATGATATAAAACTTTCCTTCCCTTTCGTTCTTATTCACGGCATCTCCTTATTACAGGTTCAACAACATTTTTATTCTTTTCTCCACGTACTTATCTTCTTAGATCCTACCAGGTACCCATTCACCTCAACGGCCGGGGCTCAGATGTGACAATTGCAGATCGATTAATTTGCCAAAGGACGTTGGTGCTGTGACAGGGATTCGAAGGGCATGGATTCGAAGCCCATACCGGCCACAGCACCAACGTCCTTTGGATCATATATGATCCAGAGTCCCGTGACTATAACACAACACCACAATGAGCCAAGAGAAAAAAGTTGTTGACCAAAAACAAAGCGAAACTAGGAGGAAATCAATAGTTCATATCATCATGACCATGGATTTGAATGAAATTGTTAATCATCTCACAAAACAATGAACGTACATGCTCCCTTTACAAAAATGGTATCCTACTCCGCCCCATCTAAATACAGTCATGGGTGTCAAAATAATTATATTGATAAATATATTGTTTAAAACCGGTGATATTCCTTTCATCTTCCTATATTTTAGCTAATCGTTTTAGCAATATCAACCTGTTGGTGGTGCCCCTTTTGCCATGTCGATGATTTCCTTCGCGCATGATATTTAGATTAATCAAACATATGCAGAAACTATCATGTCATATCATATCTTGAGATATATGTATTTATATAATTATCATGATGATTGTACCCTACTTATTTCCCAGGTCATTCTGAAGGGTGCATTTTTTTTTTCATTCTTACTTTTCTTCTTCTTCCCGCATGTTTTATCAATGAAAATCTTCATGAAGACATGCTTGTGTGCAAAGTAGCCACATTTCCCATTACCACAAAAAATGAAAAGCAAATTATGAGATTGCTTTATGTCTGTTTTGAATGCAGTTGTGATCCCTGTTTCGAGACAAGTGTGACAAGAGTGAAAATCTGATTCTTTGTAAGTCTTCCCTTTTTATGACACTCTTCTAAGAGCGTCGGCAGCTTGTCGGGGAGGGTGGGGCGTAGCCCAAGCGAGTGTGAGTACAAAATTAGCCTGCTTAGAGCCATAAGGACTTTAAATCTGCGAAGAGATATCAGTTAACGCCCTTCTAGCTCTCAATATACAGAATGATGTTAAGCTGGAATAAAAGGCTCATATTTGCCTACGAAATGTTCAAATTCAAATTCAAATTCAAATTCAAATTCATATTTATTTCATTTCCAACAGAAAGAAAAGACAATGGCTTTACATATGTTATAACAGAAAATATGTAAAACATGTGTACAAATGCTTTTTTTTTTCTTAATAAGTGTACAAGTACACTGAACATATAAATAAATTATTATAATGAATTATTAAAAGAAATTCATAATTTCTGAGGAAATGTGGGGGATCCACTAAAAAGCAGTGCTTGTAATATGTGGATCCCACAGGGAAAATAAAATTGTTTCAAATTGTGCCTACGAGGACTTGGAAAACACAAAACAGTGTTACAGAACAACAAACAACCACGAAACGAAATGGAAAAGGAAAACAGATAAAGGAAAAAGGAAAAAGGGGAAAAAGAGGGGGCGGAAGCAGGACAAATCATGACCGAAAAAGGAGGTAGTTATATTGATGATTCTGGCAAGTTAAGATCATAAGACCAAATATATATTCAATTAATTGAGCAGATGATGAAGGCCTAAATGAAGAAAAAAAAAATAAGAAAGATATCAGCTGTTATCAGGTGATTATTATGTTAAATAAGCAGACAAAATCGTTTAACCCTTTCAAGACAATTGACCACATTTTGTGGTTTGGCCCAATAACTTTTGATCCAGAGCTCTAAAAAATATACCAGATGCATGAGTAGAAAGAGCAAAATTTTCTGCACACACTATGTCCATTTTTATTGCATGACCATATTGCGTTTGATGCCAGGAATTTTAAAAACAAGAATAAGCTTTGAGATCCTTAAATTGGCAACACATTGAGAGGTTTAAAATCATTGTTTTTCATCAAAATTGGCAATTTCTTTCAACTATTCAACAAATTTCTAACCATGTATATTGTTTTCAAAGACATTACACCTTATTTGAACCATGTAGCTCTAAAAGAAAAATATTATTGTTGCCAATTTGAAGAACAAAATGTGATCAATATAGCCCTTAAATAATTCCTGTCCTGAAAGGGTTAAACTGTATCGCCCTCCCCGCCCCCTATAGCTACGCCTATGACCCATATTGTCAGATTGTTAGAAAGCAAAAGTATTTTTATCCCTGGGTCGAACAGAGAGGGAGGAAGAAAGTCATTATCCCTCATACTGACATGAAAACAAACTAATCATGGTGATGATGATGACAGTGAAGATGCAATCCGCTTCCGGTGGGCATTTTTTTTTTTTTTTCGAAAGCATCCGAATGATTCTCTTTATCTCATCAGAGGGTACCAGCGTCATGTTATGTCTAGATATCAGCTAGAGAAACAGGTGTCAGGAGGTAGCACTCATCATCATTAGGGCCGCTCATCATTTAAGCGATCTTCCATCTTGTAGTATCCCCATGATGTCTGTTTCAACCCTGGACTTGTACTTTGTACCCCTTTTAGAAGAAAATGGGTAAACATGGTAAACATCAATTTAGAGTTTACGCCTTTTTCTTCACCGTATTTATCTTTGCTTCTCGTGTTTGTTTTGTTTAGTGTTTTCTCCTTCTTCTTCTTCTTCTTCTTCTTCTTCTTCTTCTTCTTCTTCTTCTTCTTCTTCTTCTTCTTCTTCTTCTTCTTCTTCTTCTTCTTCTTCTTCTTCTTCTTCTTCTTCTTCTTCTTCTTCTTCTTCTTCTTCTTCTTCTTCTTCTTCTTCTTCTTCTTCTTCTTCTTCTTCTTCTTCTTCTTTTTATTCAAAATATTAATGGTACTCGGGGAGGGGATACTTCAAAATAATTATATCCAAAAGCGTTCGAGACATCCTAGTAACCAATAAAAATATCCAAGTAGAAGAAAATTTGTTTCTAAAAGCATTACGAAACATTTCGTATTTTACTATGTTATACATTCACTTTAAGAAGATCTAAAACCCTTGCCTTAATGTAATATGATATTAAATTTTCTTGTGACGATCAGAAACGTCGCAGTATTTTAAACATCTCACGTATATGCAGCCCCTTCTGAAATTTTAAAAGTACCCCAAAAAAGTTTGGCTGACGGGAAGAGGCGGCATTGTTACGAATTTGCCATGCTTACGTGATCTCTCCAAAAAAGTGTACATATTTGGGAGCTAATATTTCTAACGCTTCAGAATGTTGATGAATATTGTGATAGAAGGAATTCCATTCGCCAGTAGGAAAAACAAATCGTTAATAAATGTTACCACCATGTAAAGTGAATGGAAGGAGGAGATCGATGTGCATTAATTATGTTCACATGTTGGTGTTTCCACCTGGTTTACATTCAATAAGAGACGCGGAAGTACCGGCATATGTTTAGCATGCAATTTTTATGTCTCTTTACACTCATGTATATACATCGAATGTTATTTTTAAGGGTGACTCCTAAAATCATGTTTCCAATAGCATTAATTTAATGAGAATGAAACATTTCTATTGACGTTAATACTGACAGGTTTCGATGAATCAATGATTGTGTACTGTCGTTGATTGTGATAGGTCTTCCACATAAAAGGGGAAGTTCATCGTGATATCAAATTCATTTTGAAAGAAGGAGGAAAATTAGAAAAATAGATGAATGAAAGTTTGAGCAAAATCTGATAAGAAATAAGAAGGTTATGAAATTTTGAATTTGTAATCAATCAAACACGAATTGGCAACTCCGTGACGCATCTTGCAAGGTCCTCTTCCATTTGCCCTGTACTAAAAATATCATAAATTTTCTCTTTTTCTAAAGAAAATATGTAATCATACATGCAACCTAGATATTAATCATTGCACATGTTTTGTTTTGTTTGTTTTTTTCTGTACAGACCAAATAAAACTAAATGGAAGAGGAGCTCGCAATACGTCACTGAGTTGCCAATTTGTGTTTGGTTGATTACAACTTCAAAAATTTATTCAAGATTTCACTAATCTGTTTCTCTCAATTTTCTGCTTTTATTCAAATCATCTACATAATCTCAAATACTGTTTTTATTCTTAAGGGAATCTACAATATTACAAGCCTAGCTTCTTACTAGATTCCCTCATATTTCACGCCAAACTAGTTTGTCTTATCCCAACTTTAAAATGATGGAAATATTGATCTGTGTCTTTGTATGTTTACTTGCATTTTTTAAATATCTTCTTCTTTTGTTGAAAGTATTAAAGATATGTTCCTATCTTATTGTAATAATGCAACGGTCACTGTTTCTGTTCCAATTATGTGATTTGAAATATGAAATAAACTGAAGCTGAATCAGATATGACAGATGAAAAGTGGTCCAACTACTAGTACTATTTAAACTACCATTGTAAACTCTTAGACATTTTTGTCTTTTATCATAGTAAGTTGAAAAGCGAACCCAACTCTCCAATCCAATCCGGGAATTTATAGAGCGCCAATGTCAAGCTGCCTAATCAAAGGCACTGAATTATACTATTTAAACTTCTGTTGGAATCTCTAAAATATGAAATCAGTTCTGCCATCATTGTCATATGAAATCACGTTATTGCTGTATTAGCCCGTTGCTACTGATATCTTATTCCCAAAGTCTTCGAAGGCACAATTTGAAACAATTTTATTTTCCCTGGGGGATCCACAAATCACAAGCACTGCTTTTTAGTGGATCCCCCACATTTCCTCAGAAATTATGAATTTATTTTAATAATTCATTATAATAATGTATTTATATGTTCAGTGTACTTGCACACTTATTAAGAAAAAAATGAATTTGTACATATGTTTTTCATATTTTCTGTTATAATATCTGTAAAGCCATTGTCTTTTCTTTCTGTTGGAAATGAAATAAATATGAATTTGAATTTGAATTTGAATTAATATAGGATCAACCCTGTTCCAGTGGCCAATGGGTTAACGATGGTGGCCTAGGGCATCTCTTCTTCAAAAAGTTCAGTTGGTCAAAAGAAAATCCTCGAGGGGCGGACAAAGGACTGTGTAAAAGTGGGAGGGGACAATTTAAAAAACCTTCTAGGGCGAAAATTTTTAAGGCGGGGCACGATTTCTGGGTGGTGTACTTAAAGGTAAGCTCCTTAGGTATCACAACAAGGGCAAGAGCTGGTGCGTGAACCCCCCCCCCCCCCCCCCACACACACACACACACACACCCTTGATCTGCGGGTGAATTAGGCAGTGTATTACTTCTTGTTGCACTCTTGAACATACTTATTTGGGGGGCACGTGAAGAATACGGACAAGATGTGGCTCATACATGGATGTACTATAATGGCATCCAATGTGTTAATAACGCACAAAACTCTTTTCTTTTATTTAGATTTATTTTTTCCACATCATCTGATATGATATGACATCCGGTTGTGAGAGTGTCAAGGAAATTTGACAAGGCCTGAAACTTCCTGCTACTTAGGAATTCTAGGTAAAGCGTATTGAGTTACAGTGTTTAATACTGACTTTTGTTATATCAAATGAGCTGACATTTATATCCATGGTATTGATTTGTTTTCGTGTTTGTTTGTATACCAGTGAATGTAGGTTTTGTGTCTGGGAGACTTTCCTGTTTACCTATGTTCTTTTCTAGGTTCATTAGGATGTTTTATGTATCTGTATATTGATTTGACTTTCGACATTTGTTTTATAGGTGACTGATTGATTGATTGATTAAATGAATGATTGATGGAGCTATAAATGATTAAAGGAGAATGAAACCCTGGGGAAAAATCAATTCTAATGAAAAGAGAGGACAGAGAGAAGCAATTTTAAAAAAGTTCCATCAAAATTGGTTACGAAATGAGAAAGTTATGAAAGTTTGAAAAGTCCCAATTTCCTGTCTATGGTGATCCTCAAATTGGTAATGTTGCTTTAAAGTGACAGGTTTAGTAGTACAACTCTCCATATGTTTTGTACACAAATTTCATATTTTCCCCATTATCTCTCAAGGTGCAGCTTGTCTCCTTCTTAGCTCAAGATATATCATGGGAAAATGTATTTGACACAACATATGTTGAGTTCACAAAAAGACAAGCAGCATCTTCAGAGAAAATGGAGAAAATATGAAATTCTGTGTACATAACATATTGAGAGTTGTACTACTAAACCTGTCACTTTGAAGCTACATTGCCAATTTGAGGATCGCCATAGAAAGTAAACTGAGACTTTTCAAACTTTCATAACTTTTTCATTTCGTTCGATGGAACTTTTTTTAAATTGCTTCTCTCAATCCTCTTTATTTCATTAGAATTGATTTTTCCCCAGGGTTTCATTTTCCTTTAATTGTTCAGTTAATTAATTGACTGATCGATTAATCACTTGTTGTTTAACGAATTGATTGTGTGAATAATAGATAGATCATTGATTGATCGTTTAGTAAAATGACTGATTGTTTAATTGATTGATTGAGTGAGTGAGTGAGTGAGTGACTCAGTGATTGATTAGTTGATTGGATGATTGATTACACAATTTATTCTTTGATTGCTTGATTCATTGACTGATTTTGTTGGTTGACTGATTGACTGGTCGGCTACAATTGATATGATGGTATACTGACTGATTGATAGATCGATTGGTGGTTGGTTGGTTGTTCGGTTGGTAGTAGGTTAATTGATTGGTTGGTTGGGTGGTTAGTTGATTGGTTGGCTGGTTGGCTGGTCGATTGGTTGGTTGGTTGGTTGGTTGGTTGGTTGATTTGTTGGTTGGTCGGTTAGTAGTTGGTTAATTGATTGGTTGGTTGGTTGATTTGTTGGCTGGTTGGTTGGTTGGTCGGTTGATTGGTTGATTGATTTTTCAGTTGGTAGTTGGTTAATTGATTAATTGGCTGGTTAGTTGATTGGTTGGTTGGTTGCTTGTTGGTTGCTTGTTGGTTGGTTGGTTGGTTGGTTGGTTGGTTGGTTGGTTGGTTGGTTAGTTGATTGGTTGGCTGGTTGGTTGGTTGGTTGATTTGTTGGTTGGTCGGTTGGTTGGTATTGGTTGGTTGGTTGATTTGTTGATTGGCTGGTTGATTGGCTGGTTGGTTGGTTGATTTGTTGGCTGGTTGGTTGGTTGATTTGTCAGTCGGTAGTTGGTTAATTGATTGATTGGCTGGTTGTTGGTTGGTTGGTTGGTTGATTGGTTGGATGGTTGGCTGGTTGGTTAGTTGATTGGCTGGTTGTTGGTTGGTTGGTTGGTTGATTGGTTGGCTGGTTGGCTGGTTGGCTGGTTGGCTGTTGGTTGGTTTGTTGGATGGCTGGTTGATTTGTTGTTTGGTTGATTAGTTGGTCGGTTGGTTGTCTGGCTGGTTGGTTTATTTTCCCTGCCTGGAAGCGTGGCTATGATATCTCTGCTATCCTGATATTTAATAGGGTTTTTTTTAGCGAAGCTCACAGTTAATGTATCATCGTTTTTATGCTGATATTTTTGTCCGTGAATCTTTTTTAGCCTATGTTTCTATCATGTAAATACTTTGAATGATTCCCATGACACTTTCGGGAATCGAAGCATGATCTGACAATTGCCCAGGGCTTTATTTCGTCAAAAGGATAATAGGCTTTGGTATGGATTTCAATTGGGTTTGAGGTTAGGTTCAGGTTCAGGTTTAGGGTTAGGGTTATACCTAGTGTTTGGTCCAGAGGTGAAGTTAGGTATAAATTGACAGCGGAGCATTTGACGTCAGATCATAATTATCGTAGAACAAGGTAGCTGACCGATATAGGAGGTCAAATTTAAGGTCACGTGACCTCTTCAGGGTCAGGCATGGTTCTTCTTAATCAAACAATGTGATCATCATACACCCGTGTTACTACGCGTTATGCACTGATGATATAATGCACAGTCAACAACCATTAATGGAACGTTCTCACAACGCGCTTCAAGCATCACTGGACACCACAAGCATGATAAGTGTTACTGCTCGCATGCATGTAAAACACGTATAGGGGTATATCCAAAGCAGAAAATTGCAGTGCTTAAAAAGTGAGAGCTTGGGCATTCGCGATACCACTGGGAGTGGGGAATCCGATATATCTGTCCGTGTTTTGACGCAAAAGATGATGAATATGTGCCGTTTGTGGGAAACAAAAAAAAGTTGAACTTCTTTCATCTCGTTCACAAAGTCGGTGAATGACAAAAGCTGACAGGAAGTCAAGATTAATCTGCCATAACGAGAGAATATTTGCTCTCCTTTTACATGTTTTAGAAAACAGTTTTTGGCATGTTCAGAAATTAAAGGCACACATTTACCTCGCAAAATCATTTGAAATTGATTAGGCAACTAGATATTGGCGCTTTATAAATACCCTGATTGGATTGAAAATTGATCAGTATTTTGTTCGTTTCTTTCCTCATTTATTTTCTTTTGGTATATCATATATTTTTTTAACCTTAACTTTCTTTTTCTTTTTTTTTTTTTTCTTTTTTTTTTTTTTTTTTTTTTCTTTTTTTTTTTCTTTTTGCTTTTGCTTTTGCTTTTGCTCTGCTTTGCTTTCGCTCGGGAGAAAACATGATTTATATTCCTCCTGTACTTCCATTAAACTTCATGAGAATGCTAATGTTTTACTTCTGAATGACTTATTAAGTATCTAATTGACCACGTTCTTTGTCTCTGACTGGTGTAAAAATATCCATGATTAAATTCAAAACCGATCCGTTTCTAAATAGGTCGGATTACTTTCCATCTCTTACTCTCTCTCTCTCTCTCTCTCTCTCTCTCTCTCTCTCTCTCCTTCTTACCCTAGCCTGCTCATGATTGTATAGTGTGTCTGACATATTTTACTTTCAACTCAAGAATGATATTTAACACTTGATATGATTGTCTGAAGTTTGTGTCGAGTAATCCTATTTGCGATCTCGGTGCATTTTTTTTATAATATGAAAGTTACTACAAAATAAAAAAAAAAGTATTGTTGAATATCATAAAACTGAAAAGCACTGGATCTAGATACATTTGTAGGTGGGAGTGAACATACATGTGGGCTAGGGATCTTGGCTCCAGAGAGAAAAATCCGTTTTCCAGTTAATTTCTCTCTTCTTTTTTTTTTTCCAATGAAGCATTTTAATCAACTCTCTGCATGTTACATTGCATGATTGCATTCTTACTAATATGCTCTTTCATATGGAGTTGATAAAAGAAAGAGATACCTCACAACATTTGCCTTATGTGAGACCAACCATTGAGGGTGCACCGGCATAAATGGCCAAGGGGGAAGGGGGCTACCTCTCTGTTATGTGTTTGTTCTTTTTTTTTTTTGTCGTCCCGGGGGGGCACTTGCCCTCTTGCTCCCCTTTGCAACCCCTTAGGTACCCCCACTGCCTCACAGGGCAAGTATTTTACCCTCTACAGGACTCGACGTCCCTTTTCATCTAGATGGACCATTCAAATTGAAAGCAAGACTTTTCAATCTTGTCTTGAAACCAAAACTAATAAGTACATCGATACATTTATGAACCCTGGCTTTTGAACTTGATGGATACATGTCAAGTCTAAGTTTCGGCTGTCAAATTTAAGGCTCCTTAATGGTTATGGATTGCATATTGTTGATTGTATTTGTTCGGTTGCTATTTACAAGTAAACTTGAGTTGTGATAATTACGGGAAAGTAAATTCCCACGGAGTCAAATGACAGTTCAAGACTATATGTCAATGATATAATTTGTTAGAAAATGTTTAAAAGTTTAATAATGAGCAAATAAAGAAACAGACCTAGTAATCCTGACCACGTGCATAACAATCCGTCCCTATGTGTAAATTAGACATGTAATTTTTAAATGAATACGATTAAAAGCTAGTTTAGTCATGTTATTTGGCTTATCAAATATATCTGTTGCAGAGTGGATAAGCTAGAATCAGTTTTGAGGCAGGTTCACTCAAAATGCATTGTCACTACCAGAACCCAGGCGTCAAAATGGGTTATAAGAAATTTCAGTCACATACGGGCAAGCAAACTAAGTAAGCAAGGAAAATAATAATCACGAAAATGGTGGTCATTGCGTCCTCTCCCCCCCCCCCCCCACCCCTCAAAAAAAATTGAATAAGAGTACACAATACTTAAGAAAAAAATTCCAGAGACTATCAATTGGAAAAGTGGGAAGCAGTACTAAATTTTTTTATTTTTTTTTTAATGGTACTAATGATATCTATGATCCATCACAACTACAGCCCATGGGACCGACAGCCCACGCCCATGAGATGTCTCGCGGGCCTTCTGAAAAGTTATCTGACGGTTCACGACACCGACCGCCCAACGCCCAAGAAACCGACAGCCCTCGAGACAACATTTTAGTCTCGCGGCCTTTTGACAGCTTTTCTGAGGGTTTCAGATACGGTCTCTACGGCTGTTGGTCTATTGAGATGTCCCCATCCATAGACTTTGGGGGGGGGGGTTAGTTAGTTAGTTAGAGGGAACCTTTTCCTACTTCTCGGACAATGTCATCAACTTTCTTTGGGGGCATACAGGGTCAAAGGTAATGGACACCAAATAAATGCCTCGCCTTGTTCTGAGGAATGTATATTTCTAACCGTCAAACTGTACCTTTAAAGCAGCCAGTTGCCAGCTCCAGTCAGTGGAACGTCAAACGAGCACCGGAGCGGGCAAGTTGAAGTTGAGGTCTAGAGGTGAGTGTCCGCCGCGCGCTAAGGGCTCAGTGTGACCGGCGGCGCATGGGGAATAAATCACACCGGAATGACACCAAATGTCATCATACGCAGGGGTTAATCTTCGGCTCGACCCATTCAACAAACCAAGCCCCGATTCATCATCGTTTCATCAATGGCTTTCCCTGCACCCTCAAATTGATCCTCTTCTCTCTTTTTTGCAACAAAAATAGATGTTGGTTGTTGTTTTGTCTTGTATTGTCTTCGCTTGGTTGCCCCTCATCCCTCTCCTCTCGCTTCAACACACCGAAAATGATGATGCATATGGATCCTTGAACATTAATTTCAGAACTTTTGTACCGGCGGATACCAATTCAGTCGTTGTCAATCTATCGTCCTTTCATGTTTAAAGCCCCTCACTTAAACGGTGCAATGAGAACAGGTTGATATTATTTTTCTCCATCTATACCTGTTGTTTTGATATCATCTCCATAGATAAAATGCGGTTTTTCGAATTAAGGCTAAATCTATAAACATCAAGGGTTGATTGTAAGGGTGAGAAACAGTCAACTTTGAATCGTCTTTTATTTCCCCACATACATCATGTATATAATTGGGTATGGTAACATTATTTGAGGAAAGAAAATTAGCTTTTGATAACTTCCGCAATTTTAGACGTAATTGGTTTCATCATGCCAGGTAAATAAGAAGATTCAGGATCAATTTAACACAAGAATGTAGGCTATAATTTTAAAAATCGTTTTAAATCTAGATAATAGGTTTAGTTTTTCAAATATGTAGATTTTTGTTGAAAGTCAAACGCAGATGCCACATATTATTTTCCTCAGTGATTTTAATTTTTGTAAATAAATATACTCTTTTCCAGTAACTGCGTACTAATTCATTTTAAAAGTCTGACCGTGAAATTAGTTCCAAAACATGCCACAACCCTATAACAACTGACAATGGCCATCTACGGGAACCGACCAATCATAGAGCACCATGACATGTATGAAATTCAAGGCACCTGGGGGGGGGGGGGTCAGTGTGTTTTTCCCCCTATAAGAAAGGACCAAGCTTCGTTTAAAATATTTTTTTTTCTTTTTAACTAAGTTTTATGAAATGTATAACTTTGTTTTTTCATTAAATATTATATATAATCAATATGATGCACAAAGCTTCTGAGACATTTAGATCTAAAAATGCCCTCTATTTGTTACAGAGTTCATTCCTGCAAGAAACATTGTGCTTAGAGGTTACTGTCAGGCGGTTTTTGTATTTAATAACAGTCTGGAATTATTTTGTTTTATTGTCAAATTTTAATAGAAGACAGTACCTGGGGAAAATATAATACGATGCACGCACTATGATGTTATGGCTCTGTCTTTTAGAAAAAAATGAAACAAAAGACACTCAAATATACAAAACATGAAAAGGGTATTTTCATAATAACATGTCCAAGGGTTGACAGTTAAGTAGGCTACAGGATTTTGAGATGACATTTTCATTAAACAACTAGTCAGGGTTAGCGAAACTCTTGGGAGAATTCACAAAATATTTTGATTTGCTCTCCAGACAAGATAAGAAATTAGAACATGAATTCAAACTTAAGGGTGAAGCTGTCATAAGACGAAAATCAGAGAGGTGGACTATGTGAACAGATGTTTTGAAATAGACCTACATTTTGACAAGGTTCATTAATTTTGTAAGGAAGTATGATTCATGTTACAACCCTTCTGATAAACTGGCTTTGAAACCCAACCTTTTGAAAAGCACCAATAAAATAGGTTGTGTTTTTACTGGCAACGATATCATATAATTTTTACATGTAGTTCATATGCTCTCTTATCATATGTTGTCTAGGTGTCCAGGGCCATGAATCGCTGAACACCATAATAGTCTTCATCTTCAAAATTATTTGCAGAATGCTAGTTGATTCGTTTTATTTTAAAACACATTGTGCACAGTAAAATGATATTACACAAAGATATCAACAACTAAAAAAACAATGAAATAACTGTTTGATCAATGGAGTGCTGATAATTATGATTGACTAATACTAGATAATTTATTTTGATTTTTGAGATTTAATTTGAAAAATGAATAATAGCTATCATAAATGTACACCTATTATTTGATATTCCTTTCTTACTGTGTTCTGTCATTATCTCTATACCCAATGTCGTCAAAGATTCATGAATTAGCATGATTACAAGAGGATGGAAACAATTAGAGAGCAACAAATGCCAGAAATCTATGACAAGACAGTCACAAGAATGTCACTTGAGTATCACCCGTACTTCTAATAATAGATTACAATTCCAATGCAATCCGCATTATACCCAAGTTCTAATTATCATCCCATCAAATACATATCTCATCTACTAGCGCGCTGTCACGCTTCTCACTGCCAGTGACGCATCTTCTTTATATACGCCTTGTCAGCCCTGTCAGTAGTGAGTGTTTCGGAGACAGGGCTGGGATTCTTATTTTATCCTTGATAAGAGAAATATTTTCATTTGCATGACAGGAAAGACACTTCCTCGTCTTGACACAACATTTAATTTGGCTTTTCCTTTTTTCGCACCACGTGGTGATACGTCTAATTTCCAGCTGCGATGCGTTCACGGTGAAAGGCATGGGAATGCTTTAAAATGATCATCCCGTTCTGTCATAAGTACAATTTAAGATATGTTGTTAGAAGCATCGATACATATGACACTCCCACCACCCCGCGATCGACTGGGGGACAAAGGGAAGGAGGGGAAAGGAAAGGGAGAGGGAGAAAAATATGCGAAAAAATAAGATATGAACCCTTAATCTTCCCCCCCCCCCCCCTCCCAATCGGTCTCTCTTTTTTATTTTAATTTCATAAACCTGGTAAATATTTCACTTGTTTATCAATTCATCACGACAATCTCATCATTTGATTAAATTTCCTCACTTCTAAAAAGAAAGATCGCAAACAACACACTTTGGTGTTTAAAATGAAACAAAAACCGTATGCAGGACTGAAGCTCTTATAGATAAAGTTGAGTTCTAGTTCTGAGATTGAATTGTGAAAGAAACTGTCTCAAAGCAATTGGGAAAGGTTGATTATATCGCGCATAAGAATTGGTGTACGCTGTAAGATTTTGGATAAGAATTTGGATAAAAATGATAAGAAATTGGCTCAATCCTGCTGAGAGTCACATGCACTGCACATAGAAATGTGTATATGGGACTACACACAAATGTTTGGCCCCGAACATTTCAGCTGTTTCTTGTCATATTTTGAATGTGAGGGCATTTGAAGAGCAATCATTTTCAGGGGACATTTCTACTATGATAATCTACCAAACTAAGTTAAAAAGAATGAGAAAGCTCACAAATTATTTGTTTTATTACCTTTCCCAGAACTCAACTTTCCCTTTGAAAAAATACACAAGACGCTTTTATTTTTAACCCCCTTTTTCTAGATAAGTTATATTTTTTTGAATTTCAGATTTTTAAAACAATTACATTTTTATTGTGATAAGTCATGTCCAAATTTACCAGTTAGCAGAAAGCCGTGCTGTTAAAAGAGGTTAAATTATAGAAGGGTTGAATAAAAACCTGTACTCTCACTCCCTCGTCATCATTCATTATCCACCTGTTCAACAATGGAACAATCCGGATCAGCCTTCATCCACCAAAGTCATTCAGATTAGTGACAGTTTAATGTGCTTTAATCCTGTGAGTCTAAGGATGCGTTCTCACGTTGAGTTTTCAGTGAATTAAATTGATTTGATTCATGCTCGTACTATTTTTATCATTACTCTCTAAATATAAAGGAGTGAATTTTCCACTCGACATTAAGAGTGAGGGAACTTTCACTCCAAATTGAGTGGTAAAGCACCCCCTTTTGAGTGAGCATGCCGATATTCCTTCATCAGCCGTCTCACTCACATACATAGCGAACCTGTGTTCTGTTCAATATCGTGTGCGGACTGAAGTCTTAAAATTCATTGTCTGTATCATTTCTTTGTTGTGAACAAAACTACAAGCACCACTCTTGAAACAGAGTGGTTAATACTCTAACGAACCACGCATGAATATTTATAGGTCACAGCACATCGGTTACAACGTGCAAACCAATAGAGATTACAAAGTATCGGTACTGGTTGGGCTTCAGGCAGGAAAATTAGCACAATTTGCATATTTAAAATGATATAGGGTATTTGTAATGACTCATTTTGATTTATTTCTTGATAAAGTTGTCTTGCCGAGAATCAGTGGTTACATTTGATAATTCATTAGGGATTATGTTGTTGTAATGAAAGTGTTAGTTTACTAACAGTTACGTCAATGATTTGTTATACATAGTGTAGTACATCCGTAATTGATAGGATAGTTTGCTTCAGATTAGCCATCACACTGTATCCGCCCCCATCATAAACCGATGAATCTCACCGAGGTTTCATTTGGCATATGGTCCATTAATGCTCATCGATTGCCATCGACGGATGGGTAATTGCTGGTAGGCCTGGTGGTGTGCAGTAACTGACGGTTGGTGATTGTCGAGTGCCGGTAACTCCAGCCATCAGCAGCAATCATCCATTTTGACCAGACGGACGGGGAGCTCGGCCAGGCACGGGGGCATCAGGACATGATAGCCGGCGTGGCTAAAGCGTGCCTGTCAGGGCCGTCGCAATACTCTTGAGACCGAGTTTGATGATTTCACTCAGAAAAGAATTGAATTATCTTCACTCTTGGATTGGTGTTTCAATCTTTCCTGATTGAAATAGTGACCATTCTTTTTTTCACTCGAAAAAGGGTTGTCCCTCAATTAGCTCCTTGTGAGAGTGGAATTTCACTCTTTTTGAGAGCTTTTTCACTCTTTTACATTTAGAGAGTATTATTATTATTATTGTTATTATTATCATTATTATTATTATGAAAAACAGGATCAAGTCAGTATATTCTTGAAAGACTGCTTTAACAAAAAACACCAAGTGCTATCAAGTGCAACTTTCTATGATATTGTGCTACTGTCCAAGTGTTTTCCTGATGAGTCTCGTTGTGCCCAGTATAGCTGCCTTCTGCAGGACATAGACTTGTAGATTTGGGGAGATCTTGGTGATGAGACGTTTGGTTCCCTTCTTCACCATGCCTGTGTGTCCGATGATTACTGGGGTCACCTCTGCTTTGATGTTCCACATTCTCTCTATCTCTATCCTCAGGTCTTGGTATTTATGCCGTTTGTCTCTTTCCCTGACTGCAATGTTGATGTCATGGGGCGGGGGCAGACACTTCGATTATGTTAACGTTATTGGTTATGTCTGTGATGATACCACAATTCCATTATATCATATATCATTGGCCAGGGTAATCGTCTGCGGCTGGTGATCCCAAGGATGATCACAGGTTTCATTTCCTCGATCTCGTAGTGTTTGCCAGTGGATATGTTTGGCAATAGCATCATGTCGGCTGATATATTCCGTGTGACCCAAGATGGGGCATCCTGACACCAAATGCATCAGCGTTTCAGGTTCTTTACCACATTCTGCATGTTTCATCAATATCTGACTGGAGGATTTAACTTCTCATATGCCCGAGTTCTGACTACCTGGTCTTGTGTTATAATAGTAATAACAATAATATTTTTTTTTTGGATTATTATTATTATCATTATTATTATTATTATTATCATCATCATCATCATTATTATTATTATTATTATTATTATTATTATTATTATTATTATTATTATTATTATTATTATTATTATTATTATTATCATCATTATTATTATTATTATTATTATTATTATTATTATTATTATTATTATTATCATCATTATTATCATTATTATCATCATCATCATCATCATCATTATTATCATAATTATTATTATTATCATCATCATCATAATTATTATTATCATTATTATTATTATTATTATTATTATTATTATTATTATTATTATCATCATTATTATTGCTGTTGTTGTTGTTGTTATTATCATTATCATTTATTCGGCAAAGGCAAAATCAGGAAATCAGTGAATACAAAACAACAGTAGATTTCGAAGAGAGTCACATGGATGCCGGGAAAAGAAAAAGATTAACTAAATAACCATGATAACTATAACCCAAATGTCTTCTTTTCCAATCCATATGTGACTTTACAATTTTGTAGAACCTAGACTCTGGATCGCAAAAATCGATACATTTATACCACGTGATATACGGCGTATGATCAGTGGCGTAGCCTGGAATCAGCCACTGACATGACTGAGGGGGGGGGGGCACCGGTCTTACTCTCTGTATAAGATACGACCCCCTCCTCCTTAGCTACATTACTGTCTGCTTTCGATGGTGGGATCTGAAATGAGATGATATTTCGCTGCCAACAGTGTGACATATTTCGACATGCTACGAAGGTGACACGACGTTTGCTCCTCCGTCTATATCTCGAAAGGTCAAAGGTTAAGGTCACGGTCATGATTTGGTTTTTTGTTAAGGACAATGTGAAGATTAGGATTAGGGTTAGGGTTAGGTTTAGGGTTAGGTTTAGGATTAACATGGCAAATTTAGACCGGAGCACTTGTCGCAGGAGCAAATGTCATGGAACCGCTACGAAACACAATGTGCTCCCACACCATGTGGACAGCGAAATGGTGAAAAGGATGAACTGTCGCTGTCTATACAATGAAATATGACGGCTTGCAGATAAATTCGGAAGGATATATCAGAGATATTACGGTATATACATTCATGGACAGAAATCCTCGAAATCAGGCTATACTTTAAAGAAATAACTACGTAAGATAAGGGTTAGCCCTAAAAGGGTGTATGGGTTGTGAAACCCCCAATTAAAAAGGTTCGGTCGAAAAATAGGAAATATTTAGTACCTAGACCCCGGGATCGCAAAAATCGATACATCTATACCACATGATATACACGAACGTCTACTCACATAATGCAAATAAAATGAAATAAATAAAACGATACACGTTTGATCTCCATCGATTTTACTTTTGCAATGTAGCTGAAAATGCATATGATAAAATGTATTCAATGAATGTTACTTTTTTGAATTATACTACCAAAACAACAATTTTTTAAAGTACTTTAATCTCTCAACTACAAAAGGTATTTCCAGTTCTTCAAGATTTGTGTTTACGACTTGAAATATTCCCATCACATTAACATGAAAGCGCTGTACTTTTAACCCCTAGCTCCTCTCTCTCTCTCTCTCTCTCTCTCTCTCTCTCTCTCTCTCTTTCTTTTTTGTATCTCCCTTCCCCACTCTATACACCCCTCTTCCTTCTTATTTTTTTTTTTTATCCCTCTTTTTTCTCTCTCCCAGTATTCTACATTTTCCCCATTTTCCGATTCCACAGATCAAAGGAAAGCAATACAGGCATATACCCGTGATTGCGGTTTTAATTGTCGGGCGATGTTTCCCACAAGTTGAATGGAAGGTGGAACACAAGACAATAATAAGAGCCCTCAGATACATGTCATAATAAAAAAATGTACATGTTCTGGTATATTAAAGGGCCTTCTCGGTGTCCTGACGTGATGTTTCTGAAGTACTGGTGTATCATTAAGTGGGGGGCTCTGTGGTATATTGGTGAACGCTCATACGAGAGATCCTTAGTTCGATCCTTCCTCGGGTTTTACATCCATGGACATTTGTCCCTCTCGACCCAGGTGTATAAAATGAATACCTGGAAGTGGTGGCGCAATGATAATTGCAGGGCCATGAGGAAGAGCAGTATTAATTGTGATGATGCTGTAATATGGTAAATTTGTATTATTGTTATTATTATTATTATTATCATTATTATCATTATTATTATTATTGTTGTTGTTGTTGTTACTATTATTATTATCATTATTATTATTATTATTATTGTTATTATCATTATTATCATTATTATTATTTATATTATTATTATTATTATTATTATTATTACTATTATTACTATTATCATTATTATTATTATTATTATTATTGTCATTACTTTCATCATTATCATTATCATCATCGTATTGCTAGCTTACCTGCTATTATTATACCAGCAGCAAATGTGTAATTCATTATTCCTTTAGAGTGACTTATGCATTAAAATGAATGTATTTCAGTAAACAGGTAAAGAAAAACAGAACAAGGACTGTTCACTTTGACTTTTATCAAACTTAACTTAATAAGTAAATATGAATAGAGATGGGGACACTGTTAATGACACTGGGTGGATCTTTAAATGAGAGCAAATAGCATGGCATAACTTTGCACTTTTCATGGCGTTTCTGTCACCGTTGAATAGGGTAGTCTTTGACGGGTAAGCGCCCCGTCACTGTCTCGCTCATTAGATGGTCAGTCATCCGAACGCTTCGGTCGATGACATCCCCCGACAGTAAATGGCGGATTTTCTTCTGGAGGGGGGGGGGGGGGGTTACAATTTTTCCCTCCCCCTCTTTTAAAACTATCATGGTATACTTAACTATACATAGAAATATACACCCTTTCAAATTGTTGCCAAACTACACCTGAAAAATCTCATAACTGTCTTTTTCTTGCTTGTTTGTCAGATTTTTTAGGAACTGTGCTCCCCCCCAAACCCCCCCCCCCCCCAAAAAAAAATAGTGCCCCCTCCCTTTACAAAGATCTTGATTCAGCCCCATTCGACTAG
Source organism: Heliocidaris tuberculata (assembly GCA_025618425.1). Lineage (NCBI taxonomy): Eukaryota > Metazoa > Echinodermata > Echinoidea > Camarodonta > Echinometridae > Heliocidaris > Heliocidaris tuberculata. The sequence continues at coordinate 40,843,555 of CM046841.1, forward strand.
TCTATCCTCCTCTGTTTGGCCAGGAAGGAAAAATAGATATTATCAGGGGATTATTGAGTGAGCTAGCTTCTCTTAAGGTATCATGTTTAGAGAGAGAAAAGAGAGAGAAATGAGAGAAAAAAGCAGAGAGAAAAGGTCTAATTGAATAGGATAATCAGGTGAGACATACTCCATGTTATCCATCGCACTCTCTGAGCATTGTTTAATGAAATCTTCGCGTTTAAATAAAGCGGTAACGGCAGAGGTAGTATCAGCAGTAGAAGTCGAAGTAGGCGTAAGTACATGTAGCAGTTCATATAAAGTGGTAGATTCCAGGTTCGAACGCAAAAGTACAGAATTTGGAGACGGACAGTCTGCCTTCTGACCACCATCCATGTTCTTAATAGAAATTTGTATGGACTCCATTTTATTATTTTTTTTTAACTCCTTTTCTTTGATAATCAATCGTACACGTTTCACCTCAAATGACAATTTTGATTGTTTCCTCTTTTTTAAATGAAAAATCAGCAGACCGCATAAGTAAACACTCTGTAACCTGAATGCAAGGGAAGGGATGAATGAGGTTGGGAAGGGGGTGAAGGAAACAGAAAAAAGGTGAGGTGGATGTAGAGAGGGAGGTTTGCATGTGATGAAATGAACTGATAGTTGTAGTAGTAGTAGTAGTAGTAGTAGTAGTAGTAGTAGTAGTAGTAGTAGTAGTAGTAGCAGTAGTAGTAGTAGTGGTAGTAGTGGTAGTGGTACTACTACTACTACTACTACTACTACTGCTACTACTACTACTACTACTACTACTACTACTAGCAGCAGTAGCAGCAGTAGTAGTAGTAGTAGTAGTAGTAGTAGTAGTAGTAGTAGTAGTAGTAGTAGTAGTCAAGCAGCAGCAGCAGCAGCAGCAGTAGTAGTAGTAGTAGTAGTAGTAGTAGTAGTAGTACTGGTCAAGCAGCAGCAGCAGTAGTAGTAGTAGTGGTGGTGGTGGTGGTGGTGGTAGTAGTAGTAGTAGTAGTAGTAGTAGTAGTAGTAGTAGTAGTAGTAGTAGTAGTAGTAGTAGTAGTAGTAGTAGTAGTAGTAGTAGTAGTAGTAGTAGTAGTAGTAGTAGTAGTAGTAGTAGTACTAGTAGAAGTATAGTACTGAAAGCAGCAGCAGCAGCAGCAGTAGTAGTAGTAGTAGTAGTTGTAGTCAAGCAGCAGCAGCAGCAGTAGTAGTAGTGGTGGTGGTGGTGGTGGTGGTGTAGTAGTAGTAGTAGTAGTAGTAGTAGTAGTAGTAGTAGTACACTTTAAAAAATAACTGTAAAACGTTATTGCTTTTATTTCGATTTTACAGTCTTTTTCCTGTTTACCAGAAATCAGCATATATTTACAATCGCCCAACAAACCTGCTGTTGTTTTACGAGCGATTGTAAATATATACTGATTTCCGGGGGGAAAAAAATGTGGAAAAACGGGCATTCCCGGCATCCTGACTGCCGGGAAAAACGACTATTTTTTTACAGTGTAGTAGTAGCAGTAGTATACCAGCAGCAGTAGTAGTGGTGGTGGTAGTAGTAGTAGTAGTAGTAGTAGTAGTAGTAGTAGTAGTAGTAGTAGTAGTAGTAGTAGTAGTAGAAGGGCACCCTCGCCCCAAGCTTTTGCTTTTAGATGTGTGTCCTCCAACTATGTATGTACCACATTGTGTAGTGGAAGTAGTAGTAGTAGTAGTAGTAGTAGTAGTAGTAGTAGTAGTAGTAGTAGTAGTAGTAGTAGATAGTAGTGATAGTAGTAGTAGTAGTAGTAGTAGTAGTAGTAGTAGTAGTAGTAGTAGTAGTAGTAATAGTAGCAGTATAGTAGTAGTAATAGTAGTACTAGTAGCAGTAGTAGTAGTAGTATAGCAGCAGCAGCAGCAACAGCAGTAGTAGTGGTGGCGGTGAAAGTAGTAGTAGTCGTAGTAGTAATCGCAGTAGTAGTAGTAGTAGTAGTAGTAGTAGTAGTAGTAGTAGTAGTAGTAGTATAGCTAGAGCAGTAATTGATCTTGGTGTTGATGTTGTTGCTCCTGCTGCTCCTGTTGATGTTGTTGCTGTTGGCATAGAAGTAGTAGCCGTAGTGGTACTATTAGTAGTAATTGTATTAGTAGTAATTTAGTAGAAGAAGTAGAAGTAGCAGTGGTATAGTTGTAACTGAAGCACTAATTCTTCTGTATAAACTTACTGAATCCATAGTCTTCTGTTAGATAAATCTAGACCCTTCACCCCCCCCCCCCCCCCCCTACCCCGCACTCCTTTCCCATATATATATCCCTTCGGTAGACGATTAAAGCAATTAACGCTAAATGAATAAATATGCAAGAAAATTAAGATAAATTACTTATTGTAATTACCAAAACTATTTTCCAGGGGGGGGGGGGGAATAATGATGGATTGAAATGGCTAATTAATTTGTCCCCTACCCGATGAAGTGTTAAACCCAAATCAATTTCACCCCAAAACCATGCCCTAATCATGCTCACCGCTATGCACACCAAATGACCGATGACTTGCACATTAAAGAAAAGAAATTCTCCCCATGGTTATGTGTGGCCCAAAAGGGGGAAATTATTGAATATGAATGGTAATTAGTATTACCTATCCTTACCCCCTTCCCCTCGAGCAATAATATTTCCGGATGCAACTTAATAATAACTATTTGATTAGATGAGAGAAGGGGAATAAGCGTGATAAGAGAGAGAGAGAGAAAGAGAGAGAAAGAGAGAGAGAGAGAGAGAAGAGAGAGAGAGTTGACAATAGGTTCGTTTGGTATGAAAGGCGACTGTCAGATGTGGTGCGACAGTTATTGTCCAACGTCCCCGGTTGTCCTTTTCGTCCTCCTCACAAAATAACGGATGATGATTTTCTATTCTCCGTCAATAGAATTGATATGATTCAATAGAATGGCAATGAGGTGAAACTATGAAAAGGATTACCATCCACGGCGATCAGTCGTGGCAGTAAGGATTGTGTTAAGTTCATAAACAACATGATGGATTCGTCACAACTAATTTATCAGAGGACGATGAGGTGTTGTTGAAAAAAGATGCCCTTTAAGTGAATCATGGACCTGTGCTGTTTTTTTTTCTAAAAATCAACATTGGGGGCGGCAGTGGAATTCTGGAGTGGTGGCGAAATGGGTTTGTTTGGGGCAGTGCCACGTGCCATGGATCAACTGCATTTTTATCTTTAAATAATGATATACGATTTTTGATAAATATAAGGTTCTCACAGCGAAAGCCTTCAAAGAACACCTAATATTTTTAGGTTTCCTTTTTTCTCGCCTTCAAACGGGGAGAGGACGTACGTCGATTCCACGCTATTCTGGATACGCCCAGTGGAGTTTTTTTCTTTCTAATAAATTGAACCATGAAATCTGTGAAATCAATGATAAGCAATTGCTGAACACTTTATAGTTATATTAAATTAGTGTATTCACTTTTTAACAGTACTTATATACATCATGTACATTTCATTTTTTTATTCTTTTTTTTCCGAGGGTACTCTTGTGTTAGCTGTTTTATTGACCCTATATCTTATTCACCCATTATTAGAGAGTATCCCAACGGTAATACGATTCTATTTCATTTTTTTTTTAAAGAACACCTTTGTAATCCTTTTTTTACACACTGGAAGTAATAAAATATCTACAATCAGAAACTTTCATCTGAAATTAAGTCTCTGTGTGCCTATTTCTTGCAGCAGGCAATTTAGAGCACAGTTACTGGGTTATATATACTGTTGACGTCACAAGTTGGCGTCTCATTTCCCATGGAATTTTAAGAAAATGAAATTATTACCTTTTTACTTTTTTTTTTTTTTTTTTTTTTACTTTTTTGTCAGGGAAGGATTTTTCTCATATTCATGGTCATAAATGTTTATTTCTAAGGAAGTATGAGGAGGTCACTGGAATATGTAGTGCAAATGTATAAAAAAAATTTAATCACATACACACAAAATTGGCAACATATCCGCTTACAAAGGATTTTGAAACAAATCGCAATATTTATTATCTACACATAATAATATATTTGGTCTATCCGTTTCTTCCTTCCCAATCTAATTGCTCACGTTAATTGAAATATACTCTCCCTCTCTCTCTCTCTCTCTCTCTCTCTCTCACACACACACACTCTCTCTCTCTCTCTCTCTCTCGCGCGCTCTCGCGCACTCTCTCTCTCACAACCACACACACACACACACACACACACACACTCTCTCTCTCTCTCTCTCTCTCTCCCTCTCTTTCTCTCTGTATCTCTGCTATTTCTGTGATATTTTTCGATTTTTCTCTCTATCTATATAAAATGGTCATGAATGTTTATTTCTATCATGTCTATGGAAGTATGAGGAGATCACGGAAAACGTATTACACCTCTGATCCATACAGCTTTTATAGCAAACATATCGTAAGCTAGATCAAGAAAATGTTGTTTTTGATATTCTGAGCTCTTTCTTGTAATTGATTTTCCTCTGATTTCTACTCATTAGTCATAACTGTCACAGACAACAACTTTACAGAAAATTGTCCAGGTGTCTCTCCCGTCTGTGCTCACTCGACCATGTCCACAAAGATAAAATGGAAGGAAGTATTGGTCTGGGGAAAGTAGGGGTAATCCCTTATGTCATTAACCCCTTTTAGCCACCAAGTTTATAAGCAAGTTTACTTTCAAGAGGCATTTTGAGATGTGACTTTTCTTTTTTTAACGTTGGTAAATTTGACGCCAAATATATCTTCGAGGAATAAATTTCCTTGTGCATTGAGCAGTTTTGTTTGATTAATTATATTATATTCCTATTTTATTTGATTGCTTATGAAAAGAATCCTAGATTATATTTGTGCAATTGCAGAAAAAAAATTATTTTGTAAGTCTATAAGTGCATGTGTAGTTGAATGATTGCGTCTAAAACCATAGTAACTATCTGTAAGAATATCATTTTTTTAGAGAAACGAATAAAAACGATTGTATACACATTCTTCAAGTAATTTTGATAAGCTTGGCAAGATTGAAATCGGTCGTGTTTTATTTTTATTTATTTTTTTTTATTATTTATTTTTTTTCATTTATTTTTTATTTTATTTTATTTTTTTATTTTTTTTTTTTTATTTATTTTTTATTTTTTTTTTTTTTTTTTTTTTTTTTTTTGGGGGGGGGTAATAAACCGTAGTGAATTGAATTTTTAATTGCCACCCTGCACACGATGGAGAGGAGGATGTGTGTAAGAGAAAGTTGAGTTCAGGTGATAAAAAACCGCATTGTCTGAGAACTTTCCCATTGTTTTTAATCCCATGCCGAAGAGCAGTAGAGTAAAAAAAGACCAATAAAAAGGATCGCTCTTGAAATGCTCTCATATTTCAAATAATAAACTAGAAATCGTTTACAACTTTGGACTTAATGTCTGATGCCACGTGTTTGTACAGTCCCGTGTACCAATATCCTTGTCCAGTGCACTTCACTGCTTGTGATTTTTTTGTCATCAAGATTGAGTCAATTTGTTACCATCCTGAATATTCAAAAACCCTCATCATATTCCTATTAACTGCACATTCAACATTAAGAACAACTTCTAAAAAGATTCTTTCACTGTGCAATGACATGACCAGTATTTAGCATCATCGTTTATAAAAACCTCAACTACTAATCCTCTAAATACGACCGTGGCCCACTTGGACTAATTAATCGTCTCCTATACCAATTAACGGGTTGAATGGCCGAGTTGGCTATTAATGGAACCCTCAACAGCCTTCCACGATCACGATGACACTGACATGAGTGACGTAATGTCGGGGAAATGTGCATGTTCATGTTCACAGAATAATGATGAGTATGGCGAATGCATTTAAAGAGAAGGTTGAGTTCTGGCAAACGTGAAAAATAATTTCTGAACTTCCTCATTATTTGTATAACATGGCAGTTTGGAAAGATATCATAGCAGACAATGTCCCCTGAAAATGATTGCCTTTCAAATTCCCCCTTATTCGAAATATGACGAGAAACAGTTGAAAGGTTTGGACCACACTTTCATGCCATATGACTTGTATACCCATTTCCATGTGAAGCGCATGTCGCTTGATTGAGTCCATTTCTTATCATTCTGATTATTCCAAATTTTCAGTGTACATCAGTTCTTATGTACTTCGTGATCAACCTTGTTACTAG
>CM046841.1:40854710-40869710 GCA_025618425.1 Heliocidaris tuberculata
CCCCCCCCCCTTCCTAGTGATTTTGGTGCCCCCTTAATATCTGAAACTATGCTACGCCACTGTAAGCTTTAAGGTCAGATGACAGGAAGTAATGGGTCTGTAGGTTATCTAATGGTCATCCTAGGTCTCTTACATGGCAATTATATCATGACATGTTAAATATCTAACCAATTTAAGAGCTCTTTCCTTCCTGTTCTTCTATTTTATTTTTCTTCCTCTTTTACTTTCCTTCTTCCCCCTTTTTAAAAATGTATTTATGTTTAATTCTTCAGCTTTTTTTCACTTTCTCTGAAGAAGATAATACATATACTTCTATATCGTGACTGATGAAGTTATTTGTTTTGCCTTTGTCATTCCCATTCTCCTTTCCTTCTAACTCAGCCTGCTTCTTCTATTTGTACTTCTTCCATTCCATCTTTTTGATTGATGTTTTTCCTTTTCATTCAATTTCTCTTCTTTTTTTTTCTATTTTACATTTCATGTTATTCCTTATATCTTTTCCCCTAATTAAGTCTTCGTTTCATCGTTTTCTTAGTCCACTTCCACTATTTCTTCTCTTTCTTCCTTTTCTTCGTCGTCTTCTTCTTCTTCTTCCTTTTCCTCTTCTTCTTCTTCTTCTTCTTTTGTTTTTCTTCTTCTTCTGTTTTTCTTCTTCCTTTTTTTCTTTTTTCTTTTCTTTCTTTCTTCTTCTTCTTCTTCTTCTTCTTATTTTTCTTCTTCTTCTTCGTCTTCTTCTTCTTCTTCTTCTTCTTCTTCCTCTTCTTCTGCTTCTTCTTTGTTTCTTCTGAAGATTCTTTGAATTGCTAATTATATGTCATGTCATTTATACCATTAATCTATTTTTATGCTTTCTGGACCCCATGGAAGACCAGTAGTGTCGTACCTGGCACAGCTGAATATGGGTTATCCAGACGTTTCATTCAAATGTAAATACTTATATTGTATATGTTTGTATTTTTTAACTGAACGGAAAATAAATACTACTACATCTTCTTCTTCTTCTTCTTCTTCTTCTTCTTCTTCTTCTTCTTCTTCTTCTTCTTCTTCTTCTTCTTCTTCTTCTTCTTCTTCTTCTTCTTCTTCTTCTTCTTCTTCTTCTTCTTCTTCTTCTTCTTCTTCTTCTTCTTCTTCTTCTTCTCGGATTTCATATTGAGGTGAACCTTCTTTAATAAAATTTTCCATGTTTAATAAAAATAATTAGTAAAATTTTCCATGTCACTTTGGGAACAATCCTGTGTCAGGCAAGACCCCAAAATAAATTCTGCACATCATCATTCTGGCAGCAGAACAACTTTACATGATTACACAACAGGGTGATTTCAGTCGTGGTCATTTTCAAGGGCAATAACACTTATTAATTAATTTTAGTTTCGTAATCTGGCATGTCTGGGGTCAATAGATGCCAGTCACATGTAACGTCTTTGTCATATGATTGTCTAATTTCCTTTAGAATAATAACAGCGAAACTGGGTGTATAACGTAAGCAGTCAATGGCGTATCTACTGAAGATGGAGCAGGCGTTCTCCCGCCCCCCCCTTTTTTTTTTTGAATGTCTAAAGAAAAAAAATAAATCAGAAGGGGTATTTATCATACTACACAGAGTAATAAGTGAAATCCTAACATAGACGCTTCAATCTAACTCTTTGTCCTTTGTGAATGAAGAAAAAAATCTTTTATAAGTGATGTGTTGATTGCACTCGAATTCGCAAAGAACCACCCCCCCCCCCCCCCCCCCCATCAGTGTGTATAATTTTCTGGCTACCCCACTGATAGGTTTCTTCAGGTGGAAAATGAAACCAGCTTAATTAAAAAATGTGTTGCATCGCACTTGATGAAAGTTAACTGCCCTATTTGTTACACACACGTGGTTAATAAAAACAAACCACTTATAATAATAATGATTCCTCTTACAAGCTTTTCTAATCCCATTCATCTGCCATTGCCATATCAACAAGTATTGTGACCTCAACGATCATGTAACATCTGTTGAAAAAACAAGGAAACTATAACCGATACCTTCATCTCTTACAGTGCTATTAACCTGTTGACTACTGAACTCTCTCATTCCCATAAGCTTAATAAATGGCCCACCCGGTTCCAGTAGGAAAAGGGTTAATCAAAAGTTAACTCATATTCACGTCTTTCTCATTTGCGTCAACAATTCAAAATAAAATATTTACCGAGGTATGATTTAAGGTAACACATGCATATGGCGTAGGGCGTAGCCCAGGCCAAATTTCGTTCGGGTTAGGAGCTGTCATCTCTTGCAAGATTATCAACTTCCAGTTTCTATGATTTAGCGAACAAGCAAAATGGAATGTCATGCTCTTTTTTTTTTTTTTACAATACAACCACCTCATGATAGTGGTATATTATATAAAGGTGTCGCAGACGTAGTGGAATGGTTTAGACACTTGACTGTGGGTATGAAGGTCATGGTTTCGATCCCCGGCACCTATGCCCTCCCATCAAGCGTTAGATGGGTATCCGATATTCAGCGGCTATACGAAGTAAAATTATACTCTTTCATTGCAAAATACATTGATCAGTAACATTCGATGTCATACATTATTGCGTCATCAAAAAATCCATATAAAAATTCGACCCACCGATCCCCCCCCCCCCCCTCTCCCCTCCCCCTCTCCCCTCCCCTCCTTCAAACATGTCGAAAGAGCTATTTCAAAACAAGTTCATCATTTCTCAACATATCATCTTCGGGGTTTGTGGAAGTTCTTTTTTAGATATAACTAAGCTTGTCTACTAACTCCTTGATTAATCAAGATGAATTTAACCACAGTTCTTGTTTTTTTCTTTTAGTCATATTTCTGAAATGAAATTGTATAATCATGTGATGGGGCGATGAGGTGATGGGGTTGAAACTTCTTCAGACATGTCATTTCATGATAAATAAGATCGGCGTATATTCCAAACGTCATCAAATCCAGCATCGCGGTTTTGAAATAGCTGTGCCTTGAAAATCACCTTGACACACTGTTTTGTTTTATCTGTCAAGGAATTGAGTCTCTGTATTACAAAACCAATGACTACACGACGGATGCCCATCTTATATTCTTATATTCTTATATTCTCTCATTACAAAGAGATAATGGGTTTATTGTGATGACAATTCAAAAGAAACTGTCGAGAAGCAATTCTGATAAATGAGAGTGTTCACGTGGTTACCGAGACAAGCGAGATCTTTTTCTTTTTTTTAATAGTGATAAATTTGTAAATATCGCATTTCCTTTATTTAAAAAAAAAGGATTTTTCACGACTTCCACTTCCATGTGAGAATTATATTTTTCTATGATTATTACCAGCATGAACATGGCCTTTATACATCTTGTTATACAGGCTCGTCGATTCCGGGGGGGGGGGGGTAGTTGCCCCTCCCTCTCCAATAATATTGGAATCTTCCAGGGGTGCATTATTCATTCGTTTGCCCCTTCCAACCCAGTCATGGTGATAGACTAACGCCCCTGTCTTTATGACATTAGCTCTTAATGCTTGTCATGTAATTAATAAAAGACTAGAAATGCCAAATTAAGGTATGTGTGTAACTCCTTTTCCTTGCCCTTTTTCTCTTTTTCCATTATTTACATCTTCTCAGCAAACATTTGCGAGGCAAGGTTCAAGTTCGTAACTGAATAACCGAGGGAATCAAATAAGCTTCTTTTCTTCGACAATAACGACCCCTGTTCAAATACTCTTTCCCTACTGCAAACAGGGGATTATGGTATCGTCTCTAAACTTGGGACATGAAGTTATTTAAGGTCGCAAAAAGAGCCCTATCTACCAAGCTATGGGTGTTTTATCTGCGATTCCTTATCACTGTTTGAGGAGCGAATACAATACGCTTTTGAAATCGTTGATACGATTTCGTAGCGAATGTCAACGAAGTTTGCCTCCCATAATCGGGATATCTGTCTTTATCAGCTAATAGAATTACGTGGTAATGGTAATGGTTGAGAGAAAGACATTTATTTTCTAGATAAAAAAATCTAGACAAGAAAATATGCACAGATACCTGTAAAAGGAGTGTCTTAGAAATAGAAGGGAGAGGGGAAAGAGAAGGAGGATGAGGAGAAGTAGAAGTATAGTGGTAGTGTAGTAGAAGTATTAGTAGTTGTAGTAGTGGTGGTGGTAGTAGTAGTAGTAGTAGTAGTAGTAGTAGTAGTAGTAGTAGTAGTAGTAGTAGTAGTAGTAGTAGTAGTAGAAGCTGTAGTAGTAATAGGAGGAGGAGGAGGAGGAGGAGTAGTAGTGTGGGTGTATAACTTTACTATAAATGACCATTTCAGATTACTCCAAAAAAAATCTTTTTATTGCCTAATTTCCTATTATGTGAGATGTCAGTAATGAAAAGGAATATTCATTTACAGCATGTTCATAGCGAATATGTGATTATTATGGAACACGGTCATCTGCTTAAAGCAAAATGATGATTCACCTTCACAATCATGTTTTTCTGGGCATACAGAGAAATAAAAAAAAAAAAACATTTCATATGATTTGCGGTCGTTACGTGAAATCAATAATAACACAATTCGTCAATTAAGAAGAAATATAATGTTTATATGTCTGGCAAAAGTTTGGTGATCTCCAGACATGACCCCTGGATGTCACGTGATATTATATACCTAGGTCCTTCCATGCATGCTCAAACTCCAACTATACGTAAACATTCCCACTGAGCATGCGCGTGATATCGACGTGCACGGCTGCAAAACAACGCGGAAGAGCAATTCTTTTTAATTTTAACACTTGTGTTTTATGGAGTTATGTAGGCCAAGGCCTGTTTACATTTTGCAGAGTTGTCTTTCATAATTCCTTTGCTATTTTGTCTGTTATTTTGTTTTTATCATTATTACTGACCAGCAGCTCTCCTAGCATCTAGGTAATCTGTCATATTCCCAGGGTGTCAAATATCATGGTTATTATAATCAAAGGCCTTAAAGATAAAATTGAGTTCTTGTACACAGAAATGGATATATGGGACTGCGTACACATGTGGCATGAATGCTTGACCCATACACTTCAGCTATTCATACTCGTCATATTTCGAATATGAGGGCATTTGAACAGCAATCCTTTTCAGGTGATATTTCTACTATGATGTTCTTCCAAAATGACTTTAAAGGAAGAAGAAAGCTTAACAATTATTTTTCACCTTTTCCGACAGAACTCACCCTTATCTTGAAAGAATATCATTTCATGTTTCTCTTTCGTATTTCCTCATCCAGCTATCACTTTTTTTGTCTAATTTATACTGTCCAGCTACTAGATGACCTTCGACCTTACCAGGGTCCAGATTTGAAGTTTGCATCCGTTATTCGATCAAAATATTATCAAATGTTAGAGAGAAAGGGGGATTATTAAAGCGATAAATGTTTCAGCGAGGGTAGATATCCTAAACATGTGTTGTTGTGGTGGGTTTTTAGCTCTCGACCAAAATGATTAAAAAAACATTCAGACGCTGTGTGGTAAAGCTTCAAATCGTGTCTCAAAACTTACCTATTTCAGCCGATGGGTAAATACTGACTTTATTGGAGCTGCATGCACCTATGCATGAATCTAAAAGAAATATATGTGGCACCATACAAATTCTATAAACCATCATCCATCAACATCATCATAACCATCATCATCATCACCACCACCACCTTCATCATAATCATAATCTAGAGTAAATATTTAACACACTGCTTGGTATAATTAGCTTTCATAACATAAGTGAGAATATGAACCACTTTTCTCTGGTTTTGCAGACTATGCTTTGTTTTTCGTGGTATCACTTCCAATCAGCTCTCAAACATGTCAAAAGACCAATAAGAAAAGTTAGCCAAAAGAGGGCGTTATCATGGAAAAGACATCATCGCGATAAACATCGGTCCATTAAGTTATCTCCATTGTAATCAATTAACGGTAATGATAATCACATTATATCGAAATTGTTATGAATATCTATGACAAAACAATGCAAACTGCCACCAGAGTAAATTTGATTGTAAATAATGGGAAGTAGTAGTAGTAGTAGTAGTAGTAGTAGTAGTAGTAGTAGTAGTAGTAGTAGTAGTAGTAGTAGCAGCAGCAGCAGCAGCAGTAGCAGCAGCAGTCAGCGTTTGTAGTATAATGGCAGCAATTTTTTTGCAGAAAATGAAACCTTGATGAAACTTGTGAAATCCGGACTGTGGTATTCTTTTGTTTTGCATAATTCGCAGTAATAACATTGAAGTTTGACAACCTTGTGGATGTCATGTACGTACAGCACCCAAAATGATCATGAGAACACGTACACTCATTTGATCAAGAACTTCTCTTCTATTTGGTTCCGAAGTTCAACTATCTACCTCCCGTAAAGAAAGAACCCAAACAAACGAACGTAAACAGTCTAGGTTAATTCTACTCTGATAGCACATTGTGACCATAAAATTTATCCCCTACTTCATCGTACATGCCATATGCGACTGATATCAAAGGGAAAATCGTGCTTTGAAAATTCATTGGCCCGTATTCTGAACTCTTGTTTAACTTAAACTCCAGTCTAAGTTAAACCAGAGCTTTAATTAAAACTGACATAAATTCAGTCTAAATTTCTGTAGAAAGTTAAACCACACTAGACTGGAGTTTAAGTTTAACCGAAGTTCAGAATGTGATTTTCTATAATTCCGGTTTAAAGGGCAGGTTTAGACTGTGTTTAAACCACACTTAGACCGCGGTTTAAGTTAAACCGGAGTTCAGAATACTGGTCATTGTGTTTATTTCAAATTAATCATAAATGCTCTTCTTTTAAACTGCTTTCTTTGAAGTCCTTGTCTATTTTCCTGATTCACACATCACTCCATATATTACTGTGAGCTGTTCTTAGATGTGCTTTATTCATTTTGCAACAAGCAGAGTTCTCATTAGCAATGACGAAATGTTATTCTTTCACGCCCATTGTATTTTTCACACAGAGTGTAATCAAATCAGTGATCACACCCTCATATAAATGCGATTTAGTTTATCATCGTTAATCAAGACCATCAATTGCCATGCAACATCTGAGTCTTTCACATGAAGCTATATCTCGATATTTTAATAACTCTTGTCGTAGAGATTTTCTATCAGTGTAGTAAACATGGTAAAAGTGAACTGACTAAACGACAAATTGTCCCTTCTCATCACTCATAGGAAGCCCTCTGCGTCTGATATACTTCAGGTTTTTCTCACTCTGCGCCTAGCATGTAGCAGAAGTGTTAACATATTATTTGTATGTACCTATCAGCTTTAGAAATAGATGTGCTAGGGATATCGCAAGATTTGTAGAAAACAATATCTGCTACATTTGTCAGTTTGTCGTTGAGCTTCAAAGGACAATTTGGGACTTTTAGAAATGAATACATATTTCGATGACGTATAAATAACATAGTAGCATTATATAAGTGGTATTAGATCAACACTGTGATGACATTACACGTAATTTCAACTAAAATAGAATAGTCCAACCAAATGATAAGTGTATTATATGATCAACATTAAACCCTGACTTTAACTGTGGGAATTCAAACAGAGATAAGTTATCGATCAATATTGCAGAAGGATCGCCTCGTCAAACAATCGTCTGCTGTCGAAAGAACAAAAATATTGGCTGGATTCCAACTCATTTGCATAATTGTGTAGGTCACTTTGTCGTCGTCATTAATACACTACTTTTTTCCCCTCTCTCTCTGTCTATCTTTCAAATCATATCTGTTAGATTCCTTAGGGTAAAGATTGTTGTTATCTGTGTGCACAAAACCAATTCACAAAACTTGACATGGTGATTTGGGTGACATTATCTGTCTTGATTTCCTATTTGAAAAATTCTTCAAAAATCAAGATCAATCGATTTTGTTTTCTCTCGGCTTATTTGCATTATGATTATATCAATTTACTTATTAATGAATGAAATTTCACAACAGAACAGTTCGTTGACGTCTGGAGGTACAATTGCGGAGGTGTCGCATTCGAGTGGTAAGAACACTTGATTGAAATCATAATATTGAAGGTCATGGTTTCGATCCCTGACAGCAGTATCTACGTTGCTTCTCCCTACCCAGATTTGTAAATTTGTAAATTTGTGAATTTGAATATCATTAAGCTTATGGATAGTATCAACCATTCACAATCCATGAAACGGAATTATGGGATAGAAAAATAAGCATCATCTTCGCAAAATGGTATTTATTAAAGCATGGTTAGCTATTTTAAGATTTTTAAATGTCTCAGAGACATTAAGCAGCCTTATTCATATTTTAGTCAATTCAGAAATGAACCACGTCATTCACTATAAAAAAAAAAATAATAAAATCACACCCCAATCTGCTTTTTGATTCAGACACATTTATGTATTACAGGATATTAGTCTGATATACACAGCAAATAAATGCGGTCGTATTATTAACCATGGCTATTTTAGATTCCTAGGGTTCCAACTTTGCCAAAGTCTATCGTGATTAGGGATCAGGAGTTGGTCTAGCGGTCTACGGACGGCTCTTTGTATTCACCTACAAACTGACTCAAATCGGACCCAGGTTCGAATCTCGGTCACGTCTTTCGGATGGTGACCTTAAAGGTCGGTCCAAGACGTAAATAATCATATTTGATTGATAAAAGGTTGTCAAAACTGAATTACACACACACACACACACACACACACACACACACACACACACACACACACACACACACACACACACACACACGCTTGGAGTTTCATAGTAAATTATTTCATTACTTATATTCAATAATTTGTAATTTGAATAGAGGCGTCGTGGTCTTGTGGACAAGTCACTGTTGATCAAATGGTTGGAGGTTCGACTTCCAGCATTTAGTACGACATTAATCTACACTTTTAATTCTCGACCCAGGTGAGGAAAATGTGCACCTGGTATACGCACTTTTATCATCCCTTCGGATGGACAATAATCGCCTGGCTGTTATTAGTTGTATCGTTATTAATGTCGCTTCTGGTAATAGCTTCACACAGGATGTACATTTTGGTGGTGGTTGCAAACTGTGGTCAATAATTAGTGTATTTGTGGAGGCCAGCGCAGGTGGATCTGTTGTGGCTAGCCGTACTGTTAGTGGCTGCAACGTGGATATGGGTTAAACGTATTTTGGTTGTTTTTTAATTACCTTACCTGGGATAGTTTTCGAAAACCAAGAAGAGTACAGACAACTCTATTCCCAGAAAATCGGACTGTCCTATTAACATTTACAGACATAGACCATGTGCAATTAAGATATACTACTTTATAACCATTAAAACTTTTGCACCTCTGTTGTCAGCTTTTTTACTGTCAGTATTAGTAGCAATGAATTTATTATTTAATGAAGAAGAGAAAAAGTAATATGGCAGCTATTACGAAATGTGATTCAGTCAGTGTTTTGGATACACTGTATGGTTGTATGTTGGTTGTTGATGACGCTGAATATGGTTGCCTCTGTAGGTTTGTTTGTGGTAACGAACGTGACAACATCAACAATACTGGTGACAATGGTGATGGTCTTGTGTGACTCATGTTAAAGTAAGGAGGGGGTTCTGCGATTTGCATGAACGTAAAATGTACAAACCATCATGAATTGTGATTGTGTACATCATTTCCAGAGGAATCAAATCTAATCAAACTCCTCTCAAATTTGAGATGAACTATCCGTCATCTGACGGGAAGAAAGGGGCGTCATTTTAATGTTTGCCATCTCTCTACTATTTTTTTTTCTCTCTCTCTCTCTTTCCCTTCAATATCAACATTTCTATTTACGAGGTCACTTTTAGCTTTTATCCGTTATTGGTAAAATTTCACCAGTAGAAGCTTTGAACAAGCTATCCAAACACAGCGACGGATTAATTTGTTCCAATGGCCTCCTTTTCTCGGATTGACAAGAAAATAAATGGTTGATGTCTGATGACTGATGAGAAGTAAATGTCACGCCCTCTTATTGGACTAATGTCAGTATCAATTAATAGAATTTCCCTCTTTTTTACCTATGATTTCATATTTTTCTTCCACAAGTGATATTTTCCTGTAATTGAGACTGTTTCTCCATCATTTTCGTCCTTGAGTCTGCATGTTTACAATTTCTTGTCCTATTCTCTCCATTTTTTCTCCTCCTATTTCCTTCCTTCTCCCTGTCATTATCCTTCCGTTTCGTCTTCTCTTACATTTTCCTTTTGGGTTAGATGATAGAGGGCGCTAGTCAACGTTATTTTCTTGTGTGAAAAGTATGGAAAGCTATTTTGATTGTAGAATGTGTAGATGTAATGAAGTCAAAGATACATTAAAATAGACAAGATAACTTTGGAGGCTTTTTGTGGTGTATATAGCAGACTACAACTCAGCCATTGTCATGATTGTGTAATGTGAACATCTAGTGATAAGACTTAATATTGACTCCCGTTTATAGAGGCGCAACAGTCTTTTTACATCGTTAACGTTACATACATGTTCCTTTTTTCTTTCTTTTTTTAAAACTTTCTTTCATTTTTTTTTCGGGGGTTGGGGGTTTATTGTGATATCATAGGAAAATCTATCGTTATTATCGTTGTCACATTATTCTGAGAACGTGTTTCACATTGATATATTTAGAATCCATTATTTACTAAACATTTATTGGACCTCAGATTAGAAATTGTATGATTTCACTTCAGTTTGAACAAGTTTGAATTATTATATATCAAATGTAGTGGTGTCGTGGTCTAGTGGATAAGTCACCGGACTACAGATCACAAGGTACGGGGATTGAATCCTAAACTAACGTCCTTTTTTTGCAAGGCCCTAATCTACTTTTGCCACTCTCCACCCAGGTGTAAATGGGTACCTGATATGCTTGGGCGCTAGTTACTTTGGCGGTTCGGCTATATTGTCGAAGTTCCATGAGCGTCACTGCGTGACGGATATGAGCACTATAAAAGTGGTCATTATTATCATTATTATTTTTATTATTATTGTTATTATTATTATTATTATTATTATTATTATTATTATTATTATATGCCCCTTATTTCAAAAAAGAAAACTTCGTACGGGAATTGTGGTTCTTCTCTGAACGAACTGTGTCATGTCTAGAAAAGGTCAGCTTATTAAGCTATAGCTTGTATTTGACTTTGTCGTGGTCAGTATGCTATCCGTCATATCGTGTGTACTTTATAGTCACCTTGTGCAATTATACAATTTTCTCAACAATCGAAATTGAATCAGGTGAAAAGTTCATGTTGACTGTAATAAAAATAGCAGAATGATGACCGTGATATATCTTCCTTTGGGGGGTTGTGTTAAGGTGAGCAGAGCTGCAAAAGTTTCTTGGCCCGTCATTCAGTGGGTTCACAGTTTTGTCACAGTTGTTGGTAATAGCAAGGATTTCCTGGTGATAGCCATTACCGAAGATAACCATGAAATACAAGGAACTACAGCTTCTGTTTTATAACAATCCGTTTTAGTGATAAAGTCGTTTGTTATTGTTTTACAAGCATTGGTTTCAACCATGTATACATTAATCTACAGTATCAGAACGACAACCCCCTCCCCGACTATCGCCTCTGGACAACCGTCCCAAAGACAACTATACCAAACAACTAACCCCTGATGGGGAAAAACTACCTAAATACATGAAATAAGCATTTGACATCTACCAAAAGGGGGTAGTTTTTAATAGCTGATTATTGTCCTATAGGATGGTGTTGTCCGAGAATAGTTGGCTGGGGTAGTTGTCCTAGGGAATGATAGTCATCTTAGCGAGGGGTAGTTGTCTTTAATAGACAGGGATAGTTATCTGGGGGAGGTGAAGGTACAGCGGATAGTTGCCCTATAATCCGTTAATACAACTGTTCCTTTTTATAGCACTCCCTTTACCCTCCTATTCATAATCCTCTTTTTTAATGTGCATTGTCTGTTTGCATGTGGACCCTCTCTATCCCAGGCCAGCCGGTGACAAGAAAAAAAATATGATATTTCAAATTCCCCTCAATTTATTTCCTTATTACTTTCCTTCTTAGATTCATATCCCCCCCCCCCCCCGCGCCACCTTTCCTACCCCTTTTTTTTTTTCATCTCTGCACTTTTTTCTCTGTATTTTTCCTGTATTATTCTCCTTTATATCGCTTGTCTGCTTTTATCCTCATTTTTCTTTCTTCTTTTTCTTTCTTTATTCCTCTTATGAGTAACAATATTCCTCCTGCATTTTGTCCTTCGTCCTTTTATTTTTTGTACACAGGCTCTCCTAAATTCTTGATTCTGTCATCTTCTTACTTTTTTTCATTTTTTCTTGTGAAGTTTCTTTTATCAATAAATCATTTTATTATTATTATTATTATTATTATTATTATTATTATTATTATTATTATTATTATTATTATTATTATTATTATTATTATTATTATTATTATTATTATTATTATTATTATTATTATTATTATTATTATTATTATTATTATTATTATCGTCATCATTTTTATCGTTATTATCATCATCATTATTACTATTTATCAACTCTTCTCTAATAATTGTCCTATATTGTCTTCATTTATAATCTTTATGTTTATAGCACTTTTTTTCGCTTTTCTGGTTTATATGAGTTCACCCAGTGACCCATATAGACATCCATATCATTATGTGTATAATGATACCTCGCTAGTAGTATAATCTGTGTCTAAAAGCCCTCAATTTCCTATTAATATTTGCTGATCGTTATCCCATATGCAAACGTTGGTGGCGGTCTGCTTAAATTGATTGAGTCTAAAATCGTGGAGATAGATTTATACACATCAAAGGTGGGGCGCACCAACCCACAACAAACACGCGTACAGGATGACCAAAAATCAATTTTCGAACCACCATTCGTGAAGCATTATTCTATATTTGAAGTTCAAAGTTATTACTAGATTAATAGATTTAAACAAAGTGCAGAAAAGTTACTGAAGTTTTATTTATTTCTGTCTTTTTTATTTTTATTTTTTCAAAAATCTTGTTCTTTCAGTTGTTAGGAAGAGTACGAAATTTTCCATGTTGCCAAAGACTTGTGCATTCCCTGATTCTTCAAGTAATCTTGTGCAATTAGATTCATAATTTATTGGGACACCCTATGAAAACTGGGCAGGAAAAATAAAAGGCCATCATATAAATCAAGAGGAGAACCACCGCGAATATTTGCAAAAAGAAAGATAAGGATTGGATTTTGTTTCCAGTGTTTATTTTTAGTATCTCATCAAAATACAGTGGCAAACCCGAAAAGTTGATCATTGACTCGAAAAGGAATGACAGATTTTTGCTTTCTCAACGCTTTTCGATAGTCTGTTTAACTGACTTTACCGTTCTACCATCCTATTTTTTCTTTCCTTTTATCTCTCTCTCTCTCTCTTTCTTTTTTTGGTTTTGGTCATGGTAAATGAATTGGCAAAGATAAATGAATTGGCAAAGATATTATCTATTATTGTAATTGGTCTAAGACCAAATCGATAAGTTTTCTTCAATTACCTATGAAAATTACAAAGAGGATAATATAAGTAGGGTTATATGTCCGGCCGGACAAATCAATATTCTTCTCAATTTTTTTTATTTTTTTTTAAATTGTTATAGTAAGAATTATCGAAATAAATAGCATCTTATATCTAAATTGTAAGTTCGGACACATTTTCATCCGTGAGATATCCAGCACTGAATAATGATTTCTCGAAATTTAAGGCATTTCAGAGCTAACTTTATGCCCTACTTGCTAATAAAGTTACTAATCACCCTCTACTCACAAATGGACAACCACTAATCATCCGGGCGTTGAAATGTACAGTATACGGAGCTTGGGTTTAATTCGACAAAAAACAAACTTTGAGGGTAAACTTGTCATCAAACTTAACAACTATAGTTACTCTATGACAGTAATTGATCATTAACAAAAACCAGCTTGCCAGTCCACAATGTGTTTGTTTTGGGTACAAATTATCAAACTTTGACAAGAAAATGCAGTCTTTGGGGGCGACGTAATCTAAATTCGAACGAATACTCTGATGAACTTTTGTTTACCATGGACTTGGTGTAAGTCCATGATTAATTGCTCTCGGAAACCCGTCAAGGGGATTAGTTGGTTATGGAATTGAAATCATTGAGCTTAGGTTTTTTGACGTTTTGTGTGCTAAGGAATAACAAGATCGATAGGACTAATTGTGATTGATGATGAGATTAAGTCATTACACCTCATATCATTGTCAAGATTATCGAAGCATTTAAGTATTTATCAGGATTGGACTAAGGTGTGTAACTTCAAATTTGTTTGATTAGATGCTTAGCAGAAAATGATTTATAAAATCTTTTAAAGTCCTTTTTTTAGCAGGCACGCTGTAAAGCTAGGTACAACGGTTGCCTCGAAAGGCAATGTAAAGGTGCATCAAAATGAAGTATGGCCTATAGTCATGATAGTGCTTTAACGAAAAATCATTTGCATGATCATGATGATGAATAAAATACCACACGACCACTAAAATGAATAAATAGAAAAAGGCACATGGGTGGAAAGCTAAATAAAAATGGATATGTTTATCTATAGCTTGTCATGTAGATATATCGATCAATAGATATATGTCTAGAAAGGTGGATGGATAAATACATAGATGGCCAGAGAATCAGACAGGTAGATGGGTGGATGTATCTATAAATTTAGATTCATAGATATAAAAAACCGAGAAATATAGACCAGAATAATCCTTTGTATAATTCTGCAATGTAAAACGTGAAATCAAGACATCAAAACATCAAAAAAGATGCCTTTTTTTTTTAATTTGAAGTTTGTATTTAAAAGGAATTTGCACTTAATATGACTAAATGTAAAACAACAACGATACAGTACAAGCAATACTTTCTCCCAATCGTCTCTGAGGTGTCCCAAAGCAGGCATCACGAAAATGGACGCAGATGGCGCTAAACCATCTCTGTTTCAAATCGTCTCGACTGCATTCAACCACGTTAGCAAGTAAGGTATAGATAAAAGCACACA
>CM046841.1:40872210-40877210 GCA_025618425.1 Heliocidaris tuberculata
AAATCACCTCTACAAATCCTCATACTAGTCATTACACGATTTCATGCTATTTTTCGGATGACATCACTCTAGGAAGTAGAAGGGGAATTTAAATGTATCACAAGAGAGAGAGGGAGAGAGAGAGAGAGAGTGTGAGAGAATGGGGAAAGGAGGGGAGAGGAAGGACAAGAGAGAGAGAGAAAATGAGAGAAAGTGCATAGTGTGAGGGATAACTATACTGCGAGAAAGGGGAAAGAAATAGAGAGAATGAGAGAGAGAGGGAGAGAGAGAGAGAGAGAGAAAGATGTGGGAACGCAGTCATATTGAAAGAGATGAAGAAATGATAAAAATATAGGTTGTAAGAAAGTTACAAGATTGAGAGAGAGAGAGAGAGATAGAATGAGAGCAAGCGAGTGAAAGAGAGGAGGAGGGTGTTAGTTCTTAAAAGATTAATGAATGAGAATGAGGGAGATAGAGATGGAGTAAGAGAGAGAGAGAAAGAGAGAGAATAGATGGAAAAGAAATGTACAGAAATTTTAGGCTTTAAAAACTTATAGGAGGGAGGAAGAAAGATGTTAAGTGATAGAATGAAAGCGAGAGAATGAAAGAGAGGAAAAGAAGGGAGTAAGTTCATATGAGATTGAAGAAAGAGAATGAGGGAGATGGACTGGGAGAAAGAGAGAGGAAGAGAGAGAGAGGGAGGGAGGGGGAGGAGGGAGAGCGGGGGAGCAGTAATTTCCCGCCCTTTTCGAAGTAACAGACGATAAGATGTTACACACGCGCGCTCACCTGACACATATATATCTCAGGGTTTTTATTCTGCTTACATTGAGACGGAAGTACAGCTGAACCTTTCTCAGCTTACTGTCATCTTCAATAATCTGGCTGATTTATCTCACGTATGATGCCGCTGTGACAAGTCAAAAAGTTTAAAGGGCCACGAACTCCGTCTCCTTGTATTATCCTCTTCTCCATACCTTTGATAATTTTCTTCACTTCTCCTTCTATTTAAAAAAAAAATAGAGTTGGGTGAATACATATAGATTGCCATGCGCAACAATTAAGAATGAAATATTACTTCGAATGGAAAGTCCCTTAGTTTTTACTGTTTACGAAAGTATAGGAATGATATCTCATACATTTTAAAGAATTCATCTCATTCAAATTCACAAAATATTTATTAGCAAACGCCTATTATTTAGGAAAGGGGTAATGATAATAAACCGTTCTGTGATAACTCCTTGGTATAACGCATATTACGTTATAACGTCCCGATGCGCTTCAAAAGAGTTTTGGATATTATTACCCTAGCTGCTTCCGGCTGCCGTAATCAGCGTACAATGCATTTCAAGAAATCAATCCTGCCAGGTTCCCCTATCGGGTGGAGAGTGGCAAACGTGGATTAGTGTCTTGCCAAAGAAAGCTAGTGCCGGACTGAGATTCGAACCCTCAACTCCTGGATTAAAAGTCAAATGATTGAACCAGTAGACCACGACACATCCATAACACGTTTTGATGTTGATGAATATTCATCAAATGGAATAAAAGAACCGGTGGCATTATAAAGACACTGAAAATACACTTTTTGCTTGGCTTATTCGAGAGCGTTGCTTTTTTATTAATTGATTTGTTGATTAATTGATAATGAGTTAGTAGCCTCACTCTGGATTGTTTGGTGCTTGGATTATTTGGTTGTCTTTTTGTTTGTTTGTTGTTGTTTTTGGGTGACAAGACATTTGCTCCTGCGACATTTGCTGCGCCGTCCATATCTCATAAGTTCAAAGGTTAAGGTCAAGGTCATGATTTGGTTTTTTGTTCAGGACAATGTGAAGATTAGGATTAGGGTTAGGGTTAGGGTTAGGGTTAGGTTTAGGTTTAGGATTAACATGGCAAAGTTAGACCTGAGCAAATGTCATGGAACCGTTTTTTCTTATCTATGTACATGGCATGTGTGTGCAGGAAAAAAGAGGGAAATTTTTGATAATCTAGTGAGCTCCCCCCCCCCCCCCCCCCGCACACACACACATTCAATATTGTTCATAATCATTTTACAGGTATCGTTATGGACATTGTTCTTGTATATACCATTCCAAGAAACCGAATAACATCTTTAAGCTCTCAATAGTTCAAATGCCCCCATCAGAAACGATTACATATGGCATACTCGATAGTATCGATCAGGGGAACCCCTGACTGCACAAATTACCTAATTGCGGAAATGGCATTGCCATCTTACGCAAAGGCCATGCCTAGCGCTCGATAGAGCTTATTTATAGAAAGAAAATGCACTTTTCTCTCTTGAGCTTGGGTGGAATTGTCTGGACGTCGATTTGATTTTATTCAAGTTATTGTATGAGAGATATTTTCAGTTGTCTGCGGTCTCTTGTAAAACATGTGTGTAAAAAAAAATTAATCAACTTCTGAAGTCCAAAGACGAAGCAAAGAATCTGCAAATAGTTCGTCTGTTTGGAGCTGGAAGGGCATTAACTCATGTACTTTAACACGGAGTTAACGCCCTTCTAGCTCTGAACAGACGAGTCGATGATCATGCAAATAATTATGATGTTGTTGTATGTTTTGTATTGTGCCGTTTGAGTAGATTTGTTTACAAGCTTTGTAACCATGGTAACGAGTTCATTTTTCATAATCTGACTTATTTCTCTGACTGACATAATTATCTGACTGATTTCATACATTTTTGTCAAACATCAATTAAAGCATTAAAAAAATTAAGTAGTTGTGGATGTCTCAGATTGCAGAAAATGGCTTAAATATTCAATATTCACAAAATTCTTGGATAGTGGCAATAGAACCTTCCCCCACTATTTATCTATTTTTGGAAACGATACCAAAAATGTTTTGATGTTGTTTTATTGCTTCTCAGAATTTTCAAAAAATGAATTGCGCTCTCTCCCTTTCGTACACAGAATGGTGGATTCGCCCCTGCCCCCGCCTTTCATCTTCCCTGGGGGTGTTTCATAAAGCTGTTCGTAAAGTTACGCATGACTTTACGAATGACTGAAATATGACAAGCCAAATGGGATGCTTAATCATTTTTAACTGCATCAACTAAAGTTGAACTGTGCAGATGTAGATTAACATTCGTATTATAACAAACATTTTTAATGCAAAGTATATTTTTGGCCATAATTTAATTGAGGTTATTGGAAATACAGTCACACTTTGTTCAAACATCAGGGAAAACTTCGGGCATCCTATCTGGCACTTCATATCAAAGTCGTTCGTAAAGTCATGCCTAACTTTACGAACAGCTTTATGAAACACCCCCAGATATCATGCCTAAATACTGCTAATCCAAACAATATTTTTTCACCTTTCTATTCCCATCCTCCTCCCTCCTAATGAATGTTGTCTTCTCTCTTTTTTCTGTATGTGTGTGCTGTTGCTCTTTGTTTGTTTGGGGTTTTTTTAAAGCTCATTCTCCACCCCCCCCCCCCCCCCCCCCATCTCCCATTCCCTCATCATCTTCCTCGGTATCTTGCTTAATACCGCCACACAAAACAACTTCTATCTTCCCAATCTACTCCTCCTTCCTATAATGCTTTCTTTTGAAAGCTCATCCTCCAACGAACCCCCCCCCCCCCCCATCCCCCTTCATTTCCTCCGCATCACGCCCAATACCGCCAAACAAAACAACTTCCGCTACCGATGTACTCTCACCTCTGCGCATTCATTTGATCCGATACACTGACATCTCTCTATCTCTTGGAGGGCATCAATCATCTTCTACTCCTTCTAGCGATTACCCAGGCTTCAAATACTCGGTCAAAGGTGAGCTGTACTCTATCCTAAGAACGATACATCTATCTATCCGCAAGAACGCAACGCAGGATCGCTATAAAAGGGTGCGTTCACCTTGGAGCGAAATGTCTTCGCGCGCCGCTGCATCCGTCATTTTGGTGTATTTCTGGTTGGCTGGCTGTGTGAAAGGTCTCCTTCAATGATGAATGCATTTTTACCCACTTCTGTGTGTAATTCAAATTAGAGACCTAGTTATTATGCTTTAAAATTGAGTTAGACATGTTTTTTTTTGTCATTGTTGATGAGGTCTGGTGAAAATGGTCAGAATGATAAAGAGGTATCACTGCCATGTTGTAAAGTAAGCCAGAAATGCTTCATACATTCGATTTCATATTGACATCCCGCAACAAACAGACAACGCCATGTTCAGATTTGGGCAGAGTCTCGAACCCGGGAACCATCGAACATGTCGAATAAGGCACTAGAAAAGTATTCACAAATTCCAAAGTCGATGACATGACCAGTGGCGTAATGAGCCCCCAAAATTGAGGGGGCTGAACATATAGGCATACGTGGCCCAATTTTTTAATACTCGTGAGCGAGCGAAGCGAGCGACCCAAAAAAATCGACCTTTTTTTTATAATGAAATGTAATTTTGTCAAGATCTAGAACTATATCCTGTACGTAATTTCATTTTTTTCCTCCCCCCTTTTGTTTTCCTTTTGGGGGGGGCTGCAGCTCCCAAGTCCGCCCCCCCCCACACACACACACACACCACTACGCCAGTGGACATGACTCCCCCGACAGTAACGCATCCGATTAGTCGCAGAGTTAGGCAGGTCAGTGAACCGTATCTAATGCTATGGCAAATTTTATGTAAGGGGTTAGATGCACGGATTCGGGGGGGGGGGGTAATTACACTTATTTGAATATCGCTATGATTAAAGATAGTGAGCGAATGCAAGGAATAAAAGATAAAAATGAAAGTTGGTTTGAGAGGGAACTAGAAGGAAGAAACCCGAAACATTTAGCATGTTTAGCAAGCAGTAGTAGTCATGGTAGTAAAAAGATGTTGAAACATTTTGTACAGGAAGTATGGTTTTATTTCCTAAGAAAGAAAGGGAAAGGGGTAAATGAAGGATGAAAATAAGAGAAATAGAGGAAAGGAAAGCAGAAAGAAGAGGATTAAAAAACTTGGGGATGGTTCAGCGTAAATTAAGAACAAGAAGAAACAAAACCATATAAGAGGAGGAAATAAT